>BMAC01000064.1:685750-727749 GCA_014905375.1 Phtheirospermum japonicum | reverse complement strand
CCGGCGGTTAGGTTAACCGGTTTTGGCCTAACCGTAACCTAACCGGTTGAGAACCGGGAATAAGAAGAATAGTAGAGATGAAATGGTGTGAGGCTTGATGTTGGAGATTGAGGTATTTATAGGTGTCAAAAATTGAAAAAAAAATAAATAAACAAAAGAGCCGTTGTAAACCGGTGGTTAAACCGGTTAACCGCGGTTTAACCGCCAACGGCTATTTTTTTTTTAAATTCGAGCCGTTGATCTTCAACGGCTAGTTGATCTCAGCCGTTGATTATCAACGGCTACTAACCGCCGCGGTTAACCGCCGATTTTAACCGGCGGTTAAACCGCCGGCGACAAATTTTATTTTTTTTTAAAAAAAATCGGTTAATCGCGGCGGTTAAGGTTAACGGTTTAGTTAACCGTAACCTAACCGCCGGCCACCGGTTGACGGTTACGGTTAACCGGCTAACCGCCGGTCAACCGGTTATTAACTAGCGCCGGTCAACGGTTAACCGTAACCGGTCAACCGGTTATTAACCGGCGGTTAGCCGGTTAACCGTAACCGGATCAACACCCCTAGACTACTCAACAACGCTTGCTACCAACATCTTTTAAGTTGTTTATTTTGAGTTTCTCGTCCCATTTACATCAAGTTTAAGAAATAGTTTCGTTAAAGTTTAGGTTAATTATATGTTCTCGTCCAAACTTTTGCATTTTTGGTAATTTTCCCACTGAAAGTCTTCTAGCATACCTTGCACACTATGGTTTTATCAATAACTTTCTCATAGTAGTCTGCATTTTTATTTTTATTTTGGGTGTGGTATGTAGTTGTTGTGCCTTATGCATTGTCATTAAACCTTGTCGTGTGAGTGTTATATACAATTTCTGGTAACTAGTTTTTATTCATGTGGTCATATTACTTATGTTTCTCTCAGTTTCTTGCTGTCATTAGTTTTTTTGATTTTTTTGTTTAGTGAAGTGTTTGAAGGTGAGTTTTTTAGTCTATCTAAAAAGGGTTTCAAAAGGCAATTTGGTTATGTATTAGGTCTAAGGTTAAGGTCGCAATATGTAGTCAAGGATGATTTTCTAGCTTCTGATACTTTTAGACAGTTGTTGGACAATTATGCCCCGCCGAAGCTCTTGATGGATGTGGTAATGCGGATTGAGGAATTGGAATCTGCATGGCCTTTGAGAAAGAACATCATTGCTTGTGCCGGCAATTGTCGAGACTGGCGAGAATTAAATTACTTTTTTCGATTTATGATTTGTATTTCATTTTTTATTTCATTTTATTTATTTATTTGGGTTTCTGGAGCCTGGTCCAGGAAACTCTTTAACTCAATATTTCATAAAACAGAATTGCAACAATCTAACCTATCACATTTACCTCAATATGAGTCGAGGTAAAAAATTTAATAATTTTTTTGACGTGGATTCTGATTTGACTGACTCTTATTAAATTGCTCTATCTTTGTTCACCATTAAATCAAATAAATATCATTTGATATACATTTCTCTACCATCAGCTTCTATTGTTGATAGTAAATTTCTTCTCGCTGCTCAGAGATGTAGATGACCCACTTACAGAGGTATTAGTAATTATTGTCTTTAGTTACTTCATTTTATCAAATGCAACTCTCTCTGTCCCTTATTCATTTCTCGATTTTTTGTTATTTCGATGTAGAAAACTTGGGATCAATACCATTTACATAATCTTGTTTATGATCATTATGTGCAGATCATGGGATTTATAACTTACGCTAAACTTGCTTTGAAGGAAAATATGGCTTCATCACCAGAACAACTTCAGGTGATGAAGCCATATTTTCCTTCGAAGCAAGTTTAGGATAAATTGAGTTAAATGGTCAGACCAAATTCTGTCTTTTCTGCATAAATTGAGTAAAATGGTCAGACCAAAGGCCGAGGAGGTATGACACCAAAGCTCGTGTATACGACATGAAATGTAGGCTTTCCTCTTTATGCCTTAAGTTTCTATATTTTGTTTTTTATTATTATTATTATTATTATTATTATTATTATTATTATTTTTTGTGTTCTCCTTGAAGAAAATCTTGGATTTTAAAAGGGCAAGAAGTGTCCAATCCGATATAGGCCCTGATTAGTTGAGCTGATTCTGATAGCTGATAATTGATAGCTATCAGCTGATTTTCAATTAGTGCTTGATTTTGAATTAGTTGATTAAAGTAGCTGATTGAATGTTAATTTACCAATATAGATATGATTAAAAAATATAAAATATTATACATCAAGAAAAAGAAAAATATAAAAAATAAAAGAAATAAATTATAATAATTAATGAAGACTTCCCAAAAGATTATTTCAAAAAAAAAAGACAAATACTTGAAAAATAATTAAAAAGATAATTATAATAATAAAGAAAACTTTAATTATGACTAATAAAAATATTTTCGTAAAATATATAGTAATATATTAGTTTATAAATAAAATATTTTTTACAATATAAAAGGATAAAAAAGAATTTTACCAAATAAGGTAGGAGCTTATAGAAAAAGTTACGATTTGTAGTTTTTTCTGAACAGGAGCTTATTAGGCATAATAAGCAATAAATTGTTGGATTGGATCTCAATCCAAATCTTGATCTATTAAGCTATCAGGAACTTATTCTTAGTTCTTACCAAACAGCCTAAAAGAGCTTATTGTGATGGAATAAGCTATAAGCACTTTCAATAAACTCAACCAAGCAGGCCCATAGATGTGTGATGAGCCAAACTCATTAATGATGAAAGCTTCTACTCACAATATGGTTATCCTGTTAATTTTCTAAATCATACCTTATAATCCTTGTTCATATGTGTTTTGGTTAGTATTGTGAGTTTGAATCTAACTGTTGTGTGGTCTCACTGTACTAGAAACAGAGAAGGGGTATGAAGTGACTCATAAGAGTTATTCATGGCCAAGTTATGCTAAATAAAATTAGAATAATCATAAGACTCTAGCTTTGCTAAGAGCCTAATGAATAATCAGATGAATTCTTTTTTTTTTTCTTTAGTTTCAGAGCTAACGAATTAGAGCAAAGGGAAAATTTGACACATTCTTTTGCACATAATTTTTGATAAAATCATGGTGTTCTGGTTTACATGTTGCAATCGGTGATTTGCAGCTGAGACAATATTTTTTTGCATTCAGATTTGAACTATGAAATTCGTCCAACATTTCTTATTTGTCATGACTCATGATGTTATGGGATTTTGTTTTACCTTTTCTTAAATTGTATTTATTCTGAAATGAATTAGGTAAAAAAAAAAAGTCTATTTATTCATGTGTAGAGATTATAATGTTTGTGTGTGGTTGAAAAAGAAGGATGTGAATTCGAGTTTACGGCGTGATGATTTCCACGAGCGAAATAAACTGATCGTTGGTCTAATTGTATAGGATTACACCCTTAAATTTTCTATGAGCGTGCATAAGTCAATTGTGTTTGCTTATGGTCTCTTGGCTATTTGGAGGGGGCTAGATTAAGATAATCAATTTTTTCGGTAAACATATGGAATTTCTCAAGTGTTACTTATGTAGTCAGTGAGTCAATTATTAATTTCTCTCATAGAAAAATCAATCCAGTATTTTTGATTGATTAAAATTATAATATGTACCTATTTCTTAGATTAGGAAATATAAGAAACTCGTGCGTGTACTTAGTTTATGTCTTAGGTTATTGACCGAAGTTTCAAGATAAAAGCTATGTAGTATTAAATTTGAAATTTACTTTAAATGGTTTACTTGGTTGCCCATATTGGGCTGGACTAGCCTTAGGGACACTTGTATGGTAGGTCTACACCAAGTGTAGTATGTACTAGACCATCATGAAAATTAACTTGCTTCAAAATTGTATGACCTCTAAATGTTGGAGGCCTAGTTAACAGTACGCCTCATATTTAAGCCATGGGTTGGGCACGTGTTTCTAAATGAATGGAGATTATAAATTGTTTTTCAGAGTTTATATTGATTTTAATTAGTGTGATTAACGTTGATAAGTGAAACCGTACTTTAGTTTTTATTTACTTTCCCATGTATTTTCAGAAAATTTTTACATGCAATTTGTTTGGGTATTACTTGTATTGTTTGATCTATCTGATGAAATTAAGCTTGTAGAGTGCAATTCTCACAGACTCGAGATAAATTTCTCTCTACAACACTCGCATTAGGCTGGACTAACGGATTATCTTTTAGGTCAAAATATTATACCAATACATTATAGTACAAAATTGATACATAGTAATAAAAAACCAATACATTATAGTATTAATACATCATATTACAAAAATTAATACATCATAGTATAAAAACTAATACTTACGAGTACAAAAATCAATATATTATAATATAAAAATTAATACATTATCGGGTCGGATGGTCTAACGGGTCATAACCCGTTATTCTGACCTAGGCCTAACACAAGTGTTCGTCTAAACTAAATATATTATGTTCGTTTGGTTTTCAATTCCAACATGTGTTTCAAATTCCAGGTGACATTTTCTAACCTGTTTTATATTTTCTGTACAAATGATGAATTTTCTTCAAAAGAATTTGGTGATGATTTATCTTTTTTCTTTTCCTTTTTTTTTCTCTTCGGTGAATTCTGATGTATGATGATAGATTGTATTATGTATAGATTCTCTCGATTCAAATTAAAGCTTTGATTAAAAAAGATGGTCAATTCTCACATGAATGGCTTAGCTAATTTACGAAAGAGATGGTTTCGAAACTCTTGGTCAAGAGAACATTACTCAAGATCTTGATTTTTATTTTTTTCTAGCCTACTATTGGCGATGTAAAAGTAAAATGAATATTCTCAAAATTTGAATTTGAAATTTTAAAATGTCACTTGTAATACAGAAGCCATTTTTTTTACGGTGTGATAAATAACTCAACAGTGAATTTTCTTATTTTCCACAAATATCATTTGCGTAATTAGTTTTACAAATAAAACAAACACGGATGAACATTCTCAACTGCAATCAAATCAAAGAAAGTTCAAAATATGCTCAAAATTCCAAAAATAAAACATAAACATTCGTTCTCCATTAACCATAATCCCACAAATTTCATTTCATATGCAGCAGTAAGAAGAAAATCCCATGAAGATACTAATATTGGATATGTCAAGAAAAACTAAACAAAGGAATGGTGAATAAATACTGATTAAAAAAGGAATTTTGATAAAAGTAAACCAGCACAATTAAACAGATTTTGCCCAAAAGGCCACACACTTTTTCTTTAATGAACAATCAGCACTAGATAAATATTTTTTTTCTCTTCCTTCCACAGCTTTTCACATGTATATTCTCCTTTTATCTAAAAAAAAAATCTCTGATTTTGACTATTAACATAACCCAAAATCGATTAAAAACAAGTTTGAGATCCCCCAACCAAAGTATTTCCAGGACTATGAGCAGAATATTACATAGTACATGTACCAGGCATGGATGATAACTAGAGTTGGCAATTTTTGCTCCGGCTCGGTTCGATTTCAGCCAGGCTTAGGCTTTAGAATCCCTAGCCCAAAAAAGGGCCATTTTTGGCTCGGCCCGTCCCGACATGGACCGCAAAATGCACTAGATTTTCTATGATGGGTCGGGCTTGGGCCGATGAAATCACGTCCCAATGAAATTTTGAGGCCAGGCCGATTGGCCCGACGGGCCCGGACCGAACTGGCCCGACCCAGCCATTTGCCAACTCTAATGATAACACAAATAACAAAATAGAGACACTTAATTAATAGTATTCATTATGATTAACCACTAATACCAAAACCAACTAACTACTTAACTACTCAACCATTATCCATCTAGTCGGTGGCAAGGGTATGGTATCTGAATTAGATACATTATTTGTATTACTTTTATTCATGCAATAAACATGTGAACTTTTTATGTCTAGTTTTGAAACAGAATATGCAAAGATGTTAAGCTTATAGTAGTTAGTTGCATTTATGTTGACCTTATTAACAAGTGTGTAAGGCTCAAATTGGTTCGGTTTATCAATCATCCTCGTGTATGAACCAGATACATTTAATTTTTTATGTTTTGCTATTTCATTAGCTTTTTATGTTTTGCTATTTTGTCCTTTTCTTTTATCTATAATGTACACTTGCTTTTTGTGTTTTATTGCAATTAAAATTCTATGAATTCATAAAATTGCAAGCATTCAAAACCTAAAATCATCACCAATCTTGTTCGTATTCAAGATAAAGAGACAAATAATCAAAAAAATGGTTAAAGATTAAAAAACTTACAAGCTTTACCATATAAAGCTGGTGATTGTTGATAGATAGTACTCTGAAAAGTCGATCTCTGCAAAGAAATAGTTGAACTTGAAATCCAATCACCTGAGTCCGAACTTCACAGAAAGCGAGTGCAGTGGAGGGGATTGATTAGATTTAGTCTATTTTCATGATTCAGGGATTAGAGGGGAACGACCATCGATGACATATTTGAGGAGAGCTGCTAGCGACGCCAGATTTGAGGAGAGCGGCCAACGACGACAAAGGAAAGCAGTTCAGATTTGAGGGGAGCGGAGCAGAGCGGGCCTAGTTTTTCGCAATCTTTGTCTCAATTAACTCACAGGAGCTCACTGCCTGCCTCAATAATGAACATCAACTTTGACTTTGTGAATTGATTCAATTGAGATCGACTGATTGAGAAATCGGAAATTCAATTTTTTTTCTTACCATGCCTTTTCAGGTTTATCGAGTTGATCGATAACAATACGAGTTTTAATTGACCTTATCGAGCTGGCCGATAAGCCACAGTCAAAACCTTATAATTTCATGTCGTGTTTGTGCCGGTCAATTCGTGTCGTGCCTTAAATTACCACCCCTTAAGAGTCATGCCATATTTATCTGATTGTTTTCAATTTATTTTATTCGCGTGTGTTTAAGCCTACAATTAACGGTAACAAAAAAATTAATAAATAATAATAATAATAATAATAATAATAATAATAATAATAATAATAATAATAATAATAAGGATCAATGAATAGTGTACTTTTAAAAACTATGGTAGGAAAACACATTTTCATGTGAAGTTTTTTATCTATCGGAACATACACAAACCAAATAATAATAATAATAATAATAATAATAATAATAATAATAATAATAATAATAATAATGGCGCGGTAATATACGCACCCCATGAATTTATGAGTTCACCCCAAGTTATTTTGATAAAATTAACCCTAATTAAAAAGATAAAAATAACCTTACTTACAATATTAATTGAAATAGAAAAAATAAAATTTATACAATTATATATATTATATTTATATCATATATATATATATATATATATATATATATATATATATATATATTATATATATATATATGATAAAACCTACGTAACTCTACTTCACCAAAAACCCTTCTCAAATACTTAACAGAAATTTCACGTTACAACCTGTAAGAATGGAGTATATTGATACGAGCAAGATGACTAATGTGAGTGTTGTTGACATCTTTTTTTCTGGTATATTACTTTTTTCTGGGTTGAGAATCGCGACTATGTTCGACCTGGTTTTCAAGAACAATTCATGTATGTTCGAAATTTATGGCCGAACATTTTATACATGTTCGAACTCAATTTTCGAACATATGTATAATGTTCGGCCATAAATTTCGAACATGTTCATAATGGTCTAAAATTGTATTCGAACATGTCTCTGTAGCTTGATAATTTCTTTCGACCATAATGTGTTTATTATATAATTATTTTCGAACCCCTTTTTTTCAGGAACCGAAGACAGTGGCAAGCGATAATAGTAATGCTAGTCCAATTAGGAGTGATGTGATTGCAGACTACTCTTATTTATTCAACACAACGAGTTGTTTTGAATCTAGAGATGAATTAGGAAATTGGGTTCATTCAAAAGGAATTGAAAATCGTATGGTGATAGTAGTTAAAAGATCAGACAGTGGAGAGAGTGGGAGGCGAGCTCGAATTATTTTAGCATGCGAGCGAAGTGAAAAATATCGTGGCATGATTGGACAAACTTCACTACCTGGCGAGTTGGAGATGGAGACGGAATGAATAAAATCAAAGAAGAGGCAAACTAGGACAAAGAAGTGCGGATGTCCATTTCTTTTAAATGGCTCTCAGATTTTTGTTGGCGGTGAGGAGAAGTGGTCATTACAAATAACATGTGGCATGCATAATCATCCTCTGCTAAACACTTTGAAGGTCATTCCTATGCCGATCGCTTAACTCCTACTGAAAATGCATTTGTTGTTGATATGACAAGAAGCAACAGTCGACCAAAAGATATATTGCACGGATTGAAAGTTAGACATCCTGGAAATGTGTCAACAATGAGAACTATTTACAATGCTCAAGCAAAGCAGAGAGCTGTGGAGCATTCGGGCAGATCACAACTGCAATTTCTCATGTCCAAATTGGAGGAGAATCATTATTTTTTCCACGTGAATCGTTGTAATACGACTGACCAAGTTAAAGATATCTTTTTCGCTCATCCAACTTCGGTTGATTTACTTCGTGCATTTCCCACTATCTTGTTGATGGACTGTACATACAAGATGAATCGTTATAAAATGTCTTTATTGGAGATAATTGGAGTGACGTCGATGGATATGACGTTTATGGTTGCTTGCGCTTACGTGTAGCGTGAGCGTGAGGAAAATTATATGTGGGCATGCTCAATCCTAAAATCGCCGATGAATCCCACGTGTTTGCCCACAGTTATTCTCACTGATAAGGAAAACGCATTAATTAATGCAGTGTCGGCTACTTTTCCAAATGCGAGACAACTTTTATGTCGTTGGCACATTGGTAAAAATGTGTTGGCAAATTGTAAGAAGATGTTTCGCACAAAAGAAGAGTTTGAAGCTTTCAATAGTTCATGAAATAAAGTGATGCTTGCTGATAACGAAGTTGATTTCAATGAACAACTTAAGAGATTTGAGGCTGACTATTCCGATCATCCATTAGCCGTACAATATTGTATTAATCAGTGGGTGAATCCCTACAAAGATCGCTTTATCTCTGCATGGACAAATAATATTATACATTTCAATAATACGACAACTAATAGTTACGTAAAAATATTTTATGCTTACTTTTTAAATATTTGCGACTATTTATTTATTTATTTATTTATTTATTATTTTTTGAAAGCTTATTCTAATGTCCTTTTTAGGACCGAAAGTGCGCATGCCAAGTTGAAAAGACATTTGGATCGAGTATGGGAACCTTTGAGACATGTTGGACGAAAATACATTCTCTTCTCGAGGATTCACACACTCTTCGTTTGAGAAGAGTATTCATGTAGTCCAACATCGTTATCAACCGACTATTTTCAAGATGTTACGTGGTGAGATTTCTATTGCAGCATTGGATAAAATCGTAAATGAAATGAAGGTTATAAATGACATTGGCATCGACTCATTGCTTTGCGGTTGTTTGATAAGAAAGACGTGTGGTTTGCCTTGTGCACACGAGATTAGTGAATTCAAGCGGTTGGGGATGCCAATACCACTAGATAGTGTGGATAAGTTTTGGAAAAAATTAGACATGGAACCAACTCAATGGGATGATGCGAGCGTTGGAAAAGATATTCAAAATCGGGTGAAAGATAGCATTGCAGACTACTTGAACAAGTTTAATTTCGTTAATCAGTCTGAGCAGCTACTAATGTTGAAAAGTTTGAGAGAAATCTTGAAACCTGACACAGCGTCTTTGATCCCGCCTGAAGTCCCTGTACGACCTCGTGGAAGGCCAAAGGGCAAACGCGTAAAGAATGTGAATTCAACAAAATGTGACCCGAGAAAATTTGAGTACGTGAAGTCATTTCATGATAGTTGTTCTCCAATGGAACAAAGTATCGACTTGAGTGGGGCCATTCCTACGAAACCGATGTTTGTTTCTGCTCCGAAATAAAAGCAACCGGTTATTCGGAAAAAAACGAGATCAGCTGCATATGGATGTTTTACGGATGAACTTCCTACCCTATTTCGTGATTACGTCCTTGAAGAAAAGAATGTACTAGGAGATGGTCATTGCGTCTTCCGTGCAGTAGCTCATTTAATGGGTTTCGGCGAGGATTTATGGGGCAAAGTGCGGCGAGACCATAATGATGAATTTCAAAAATATCGTGATATGTACACTAATGTATTCATCGCACGCGGAGCTGTTGATGATGTGTTGTGCGCACTGAACTACTATGATACACCTGCACCCATGAAACATTGGTTGTTAATACCATATATGGCTTACCTTATTGCATCTGCGTACAATGTCATATTGGTGGTATTATCCCGAACGACTTGTAACACATACTTGCCTTTTACATCATCGGTTCCGGTTTTCGTTAACCCTAAATGCATATGCATCGCATTAGTCGCTGGTGAAACGCATTTTATTGCGGTAGGTTACTTGTGTTTTAATATATATGCGATTGTACTGACAACATAGTAATCAATTTTTTTTGTTGTTGTTAATAGGTGAACTTACGGCCGGGACATCCACTACCTATGATATCTATTAAGTGGTACGTATGACGTGAGGATTGTGCGAAGGGATGGGAATTGTTGTGCATGCAACAACGTAGGTTATACAATGACCTTGTGGGAGTCAATTAAACTTATTATGATCATCTGGACTATTTTTTATTAAACGTGGCACTATGTAATTTGTGAATTTTTTTTATAACTTCATTGAACTATGTTTTGAACTTATATTATGATTAGTAGTCTTTTGAATTTATATTAGGATATTAAAAAATATATATATTATAATTTAGACCCAACAGAGAGGTGTTCGAAAGAGAATTCGCAAAACACTATACACGTTTCGAATTAAATATTCGAACATACGTAATAAGTTCGTATACACATTTCGAACGCAAACCGTTCGAAACTTTTGTCCGAACACATACATAATATTCGATAACATATTTCGAACATGAGCAGTATGTTCGGATATAGGTTCCGAACACCTCTCTGTTGGGTCGACCTGAAAGAAGAAAGCCTTCTGTACTTGGTGCATCTGGAAGGTGTTCGAACAAAATCTTCGAACACGATCCCAATGTTCGGATATAAATTTCGAACACCATAGGTTCGAAATATTTGCCCGAATTAGTCCTTTTTGTTCGAGTATAATGTTCGAACACGGTGATTACGTTCGTATATAAATTTTGAACATCCCCCTGTTTGGTCAGAAATTCAAAATAATTCAACTTCTTAACATTCTAAACACAAGGTAGAAAATACCAAACTTCCAAAACACAAGTTACCAAACAACCAAAACTACTAAACATAAAAAATAATTCAACATAACAAGAAACAATTCAACAAAATAAATAACATTGTTAAATTTCAAACATCCAACACACAAGTTCAAACTACCAAACATCCAAAAGTACCGAATACAAATAACAATTTAACATAAATCCCAAAGTGCTTCTAGAACATTATCATCGACCCCTACGTCTACCACTGGACGGCTCAGGCTTCATCACTATCACTACCCTCTCCTCCTAAAGATTTGTATGCATCTTCCACTGTGAGATAGTCTTACGCGAGGTCTTCTTCCCGACGCCTCCATCGTTGCACCACTCCATGAAGCAGATCTCGTGCAAGCCTTATCTGCTCAGCTGCACTTGCCGTCGAAGAGCGACTAAGATTAGTCGTACGTCGTTCTGGATTTTGCACGATAGGATGAGAATGCTTGATGTACCATTCCATGTACTCTGGCGAAGTCTCCCCCAGAAAGGTCACTTGACGTCCACGTCGAGGGTGAGCCAGCAAATGAGAATCCCATTGCGAAAAATAGCTTGCAAGCGAAGATGCCCACTCTACCTTGTAGCGAGTACTGTTTTTAGGTCGTATTACAACCCTTGGACTAAGAGGGGCATCTGGAATTCTCTAAACATGACCAAACTGTCTCAAAACACGATCCGGCTGATAGGGCTCAATAATGGAGGAACATCTAATGCATCCTTGGAAAAAAGCGACATCGCGAAATGTATACTTAGCACGAATGGTGTCGAATGGGGACCAATCAACCTACATATTGTGAGTCCCTCAATTATTTTATAAATAACTAATATGAGTATGAAATCAATAAAACTAAATATGAGAAAATCATGGAGACTTACATCTGATACCGTCAGCGAGTCGAGTGTCTCTCTATGTGCCACAATCTCTTCTAGCCGTCCTGCTGATCGTGATGATGGTGACCACCTAAATGCAAAAAGTTGCTAGTTCTCGTACTGTGTGTTATGTGGGGGTAGCATGCAAGGAGAATATGCATATATCCACCCCTGCAATATTTCATTATAGTAAGTACAAGTTAATTTCATGTATCCACACCTAATAGCGAGTTTATTAAAAGATAGTAAAAAAAATCATACCTCAAGTAGTGTGAAGTAGGCACAGACAGATTTCACCTCGCATCTTGATTCGTGTCCTAGATGCCTATACAAAAATGCCAAAGCAGCGGTGCCCCACGCGATCAAATTCATCTGATCAAAATTTTCCAACAATCTAAGATACGTGGTCATTACTTTATTTCCAGTCTTATCCGCAAATAACGTGCATCCTAAAGTATACAAAACATAAGCTCGTGTTGCATATTGCAGTTGCTCTGGATCTTCAGACTTAATAGCCTCACAAAAACGATCCTTTAGCCACTCAAGTCTCACATAGCTACCCCTAGTGTGAGCAATCTCCGTGTATGCCTCAAATTGATCAATTCCTAATATCTGCGATACCAAAGCATCGCCCTTCTCCTCCGATGGCTCTCCTGTAAGCTCCACAGGGTTTCCTGAAACCGATAAACCAGTCAGACAATAAACGTCGTCTAATGTGATGGTCATCTCTCCAAACGGCATGTGAAATGTGTTGGTTTCTGGATGCCAACGTTCAACAAACGCACTTATCAAGGTTCTATTTGGAACGGGATATGACATATCTCGTAAGTGAAGAAGCTTCGAACGCCTAATTAATCTTCTGAACTGTGTAGTCTCGAGTTTTAGAACTTCCCACTGACACAATTTTAATGAATGATACTGAAATCTCAAAATATCCCGTTCGACGCCAAACCATATTTTTGAGGCAACATGTGTCGGAAAACTAGTCAGCAAAGTGATTATCTCAGGACCTCCAGGATGAGGAGCCTTGAGTATCTCATCCTCAACTAGAACAGATGCACGCCGAGCTCTTCCACCCTCTTCAACCTCGTCATTCGATATATGTGGCTCAGCTCTATGCTCAGAATCAATATTTCTTTACCCCGATTTGATGGACCCCGACCTCGTTGTCTTCTCATATAAACCATTAGTGTTGTTCTGAATCCTTCCGCATCTCCATCATCAATAGCTGGTTGGACAAAAAAAAAAAAAATCAATTTAAATACAAGACATGAACAAAAACTTATTAGTACTAGCTACTAGTATAAATTTATCCTGGATCATTAATTTCGAAATGTATGTTCCATTTCAGTTTCAGTGTATCGTAGTGAAATTTTTTTAAGGCCGTCTTAAGCGATTCTCAACATGAAATTTGGTAAAAAAAATCCACAACCTCCTGGGTTATTAACCGATTTTTAGAACATAGCCCAACCAAACGATAAGCAAACAACAACAAACAATTCATTCAAGTCAGATAGCAAGAACACAATTTCATCAAGCATCCTAAAATTTGAAAATAATGACTGAACATAAGCATTCTTATCGATTCTGAATTTCTGTTGTGTTCGAAAATTAAAACTGAACATAAGCATTATGTTCAAAATATTTGTTCGAACAAATGTACACTGTTCGAAAGAGGTATTCGAACAAAGGGCCTCTGTTCTACATAAATTTTCGAACAAAGGGGCTATGTTCGAAAATAAATTTCGAACAGAGACTCTATGTTCGAACAACAATTTCGAACGTAATCGTTTAAAACTTTCCTGACCGAAACTGTTCGATTGGAACTCACGAACGTATGATATATGTTCGAATTTAATAGTCGAACATACGGCTGTTGTTCTACGAACCAGAATCGAACGGTGTCGAACGGCCATGGCAAATTCTTTCACGAACTTTAAACCCTAACCTAAATAATTCAATAAAACCAAATGAGAAACTTACCCCTCGCGTTTGATAGCTTACCTCATTCCATTCTCCTCAGTAAATTGGTTGAACTCACAATTATTTTCCAACTTTTTTCTCCTCTCCCTTCCGTTTTTTCTTTCTTTCTCCACGGACCACGGTTCTTCCTCTCTCTCACTTTCCTTTTCTCTCTTTTTCAATTTATTATTATTTCTTTTATTTTAGTTTTATTATTATATTATATTAAATAAGGGTAAAATAGGGCATTTGTAGAGTTCATTCAGTAAAAAAAGAATATTTTAAAATTTTTTGAGGTATTCCAATAACTTGAAGTGAACTCATAAATTATTGGGGTGCGTATATCCGCAAGCTGTTAATAATAACTTTGGGTATCCATTCCCTAAGGATCGAATCTAAAAGTTAGATAATGAAAAACGAATATTATAAACAAACAATGTCTCGTCTTAAATGTTGATCTGTATGTGAATATATTTATTGAGAGTGATGGTATAGTATAATAAGGTCAATTAAGAAAGATGTTATAATTTAATTCACCAAATCTCACTCTTTCTGCTGCTGTCTTTTCTTGAACCAGTCTTGGTCCACACCTCCAAATTCCAATTCCAGTTTTTCTCATGCCTTCTTTTTTCCTTTATTGCAATTTTCCTTTTTCTCTTCGCAAATATTTCTATACAAATAATTATTATTATTTCTGTAGAAAAAACTCAGAGATGATAAATTGGCTGCATATCACCCTGGTAATTGCATTTGCAAGTATTCTTATTCTTTTATTTCTTATAATCCTCCAAAAATGCTTTCACCCCAAAACGCGTGCAAATATCGCCGTTTCGGATTCAGGAACAGGCCTTAGTTTTCAGAATGGACTTTCCAGGCTTCATCAAATGAGCTCCAAAAAAACGAATAATTATTACGTTCTGCAGCGAGGGTTTTCAAAAGAGCCCCAATTATTCTTCAGTTGGGCCGATCATCCAAACCTAATAGCTGAAGCGGTTGAAAATGGATGGTCAAGATTTGCTTTCAGAACTTCGATGTCATCTCCTTCCGTCAAATCTGCCCGGGGCAGTGATCCTGGAAATCAAATTGC
Organism: Phtheirospermum japonicum; assembly: GCA_014905375.1. Taxonomy (NCBI): domain Eukaryota; kingdom Viridiplantae; phylum Streptophyta; class Magnoliopsida; order Lamiales; family Orobanchaceae; genus Phtheirospermum; species Phtheirospermum japonicum. Next base: position 712,571 of record BMAC01000064.1, on the reverse strand, counting down.
TATTTGTTGGGAAGTTTGTGAAGGGTCAGGAGATTATCTTATGCAGAAAATTAGATTTAATCCAGGATTAGGGAAAATGATCTCAGCCGTTGATTCGCCAACGGGTGCTGTATCTGTGATCAAGACAGGTTTGCCTTTGCCAGGGCCGCGTTTTGGGAATTCTTATTTTCCGCAGGAAGCGTATTTCGAAATCACGATTTTGCCTGAGGGTATGAATAATCACTTGGATGGTCAGGATAGATTAGAAGGGGAGAAAATTAAGCTGATTGGGGAGGATAAGTATAATAGGGATGAAGAAGTGAAAATTGGAGAAAAACAGGATGGCAAAACTGAAATTATTTGGATGTCTGTTGGTTTAACGGGAGGAGGAGGTCCTCCGCTTAAAATTCCAGGCAGTTTTCCAGGATCTGTTGGCTTTAATTCTAATGGCTCTGTTTATCTTAATGGTAAGCTTTACTCCTTTAATTTCTTGTCTGCTTTCTTTATTCTTTTTTTTTTTTTTTAATGTTTTTTCTATTTTTATGATTGCTTTTCAAGATCATGTTCATTAATTAGCACTGAAAGAGTATCCAATGGTCAAATTTGCGAGATGGTTGCTTATTTAGTAAGTAGTTTTGCATAATACAGGAAATTCTATTGAGCATCATTCTTCGAGGATATGCTACATTACGATCAATATAATCATACATCATTGTTTTAGATAAACGTAACATTTCAGTCATGACATTATCTTGCACACATGACATTCAGTCAATCAAACAATATTAGTGCATCCACGATGTGAGCTTTTTGTTGAGGTTGTTAAGGTGAAAAAAGCTCGTTTGAGAGCTTTTTACCATTGTATAAAAATGAAAAAAGCTCTATGATTAAAAAATAAACTCTTTGTATAAAGAGCTAGCTTTCTACTTTTGTTGCAGACCCCAAGTGATTTTATGTATAAATAATCATTTCATATCATTACATCACTTTCCTCAGGAAATAAGCTCGTGTTCGAATCTTCAAACGACGAATGGCCCCGAAAAACAGAAAAAGTCATTGGCTGTGGCTACAATCCAGGCGAAAAAACGATTTTCTTGACAGTTGATTCGCAGTTAGCACATGAAATCCACTGCAAGACTGAGGAATTTGGGCATCCACTATATCCAATGCTAGCGGCAAACACCGATGTTATAGTTTTATTCAATCTTGGACAAAGACCTTTTAAATTTGCGCATGCGAATTTACAAAGGACTCCAAATCCATGCTTGATTGGCCCAGCTGGCCAGCCAAATTCTCCTGCCTTGGGTTATATAAATGAAGATAGCAAGGAGCTTTTCTCTATGGAACGAATCAATTCGCAATGGCTACAAAGGAATGTCACAAGAAATTATAATACGGTCAATAGTGTTAAGTCTTTGGAATTTGATCAGGAGTCTGAAAGTGATTTATTTGAGATTGTATTGGATAGTATGGGACGATCACCTTATTCTACAACGTATTGATAGTTTTGAAATTTCAATGAAACTTGGAATTTTAATTTATTTATTTAGTTTTTGTGTAATTTTCCAGGAAATTTGCAGTTTCCCAGGTTAAATTATGCAAAGAAGAAAAGAAAAGAATGTAACCCCAAAAAAGTCGAGTAGTCTTGTAAATATCTTTGTACTTATATAAGTAAATAGTGTAACCCCGAAATCATGTTTCTGTGGACCCTAATTTGTTTCAAGGTGTTGAGAAATATTTGTTCATTTAAGTAATTGTAACTGTAGATTTCGGAATTTTTATTGGGATGAATTTGAATCATGATTTCGGTTTTTGAGTTTCATGAAAATGAAATTTTGTTCAGCCTGAAGAAATCAATGTTCCGATGGGATATTGACACCCGTAAGATTTTGAAAACACATTGCCCCAATTACCATTAGCCTTAAAAAAATATATATATATCAACAAAACATACGCATACAGCCATGGCCGCCGCCAAGCTGGTCTCACTAGTGTGTAAAAGTAGATTTGAGGCGCTGCTTGGAGGCGGTTCAAAATTGAACCACCCCAATTATAAAAGTGGCGGTTCTTTGAGCTAAATTGCCACATCATTGAAACAAAAAAAAACAGTGACCGGGAGACACATTTAATAGAGAACCGCCTCTATAAACCATACAGGAGACGGCTCTACTAATAACTACCACAAAGAAAGTATTGCTCCGGTGGTGGTTTATAAATAGAACCGCCACAAAATTTTCTAAGCCTATAAAGAGAGTGTTCCAAAAAACAGCCATCTGGGTTACTAAATCAAAATCGCCGCTTGTCGATATCTCATTTACTTTTTCTATGAATGCCCACGACTGTAAAAATGTAAAAACCTATCTTAACTCCTCCGCTCCTCTGCTTTCGCCATAGACGCCTTCTGTAAATTTGATTATATTACCAAGTTTCGTTAGTATTTTCGACCATATCCAACGAGACAAGAAAATATACATTAATGGTTAAACATTTCTGGTAATTCAAAAAAAAAGAGAGAGAGAGAAAAACAATTGTTTTTATAGCTTTTCATCGTCGCACCAAATTAATCCCCTCCACTCTTTGCAACAAGGAACAATAATAAAATGATTAAAACTTGAAAGTCAAGAAAAGAAATTGGAAGAAAAAAAATGCTTCATTAATTGAAGTCTAAAACATACAAATTCATATTTCACCCTAACTCTGAACCCATGTTTTTAATACTAAAAAAGAAATTGTCTTTTGCTGGGCGTGATTAGTAAGCAAACCCGTCAACATCAATTTGCTAACGTGTTTGATCACGCTCGTAAGTATTTCTGGTGTCAGCAAATATTTTGCTGGGAGTAATCTGTCCTGCCCGTCAAGAAATGCTGACGGGTCTTTCCCGTCAGCAAAGCCACGGGCCATAATTCGAAAAATAAACTCAACTCTGTGAGGGCCTTCCACACGGGATGAGAAAACAGTTCTCAAAAGACAATTGGTATCAACCTTTGCATGAACACATGACAGTCGTGACTTTTCATCCCAAACAATCTCAATCCCTTCATACCAACGCAATGAAGAGCTTTCACCCACTCACACAAGACAACTTTTAATTTCTTATCCAGTGTGTAACAAGATTTATGATACTTTCCTGCTGCGTCTTGTTTTAAGTCGAGATGAAAACAATATTCGTTCAGTTCATCCCTGAATTTGGGAGTGTCTTTTGTTTTCCTCTTTGACATTCATAACCGTGTTGAAAACATTATCAAACGCATTCTTATCGATGTGCATAACGTCTAGATTATGCCGAATCAAATTTGTGATTCAGTATGACAAATCCCAAAATATATACTTCTTTTCCTCCAACCACTTGATTTTTTTATGGGTCCATTGACAACTTCTGCATCTAGATCAATAAATTTCAAAAGCCTCGAACTTTCTTTTCAATCAAAAGTAGTAATTTTTACTTGGTATGTTTTGTATTGGTTGATGCTTGCCGAACCAGATTTTAACAAACATGGGTGAGAGCGAGTTTTCAAAAAGAGAAAATCGCTGAGGGGAGTGTTTCGAAGCACGCCCATGCATGGTGAGTAGGATTTTAAAGTCCCGAGAGAGGTGTTTTGAAGCACGCCCATTCATGGTGGGTATAGGATTTTGAAGTCCCTAGAAGTTGAGAGAAACAGGGGCGGTCGTGTCTCGTATTACAAGGTGTTCAACTCACAAAAATCGAAGGAAACACGCCTAGTCATGCTCAAAAGCAGTCGTATTTTCGAAAATCTTTGATCGACAAAAACGCACTCAAGCCATGTTTTCAGAGTAGGGGGAAATGATCTTTCTGTGACGGATAAATTTTATTATTATTACTACTATTTTTTTAACACACCAACAAATTAATAAAATCACACTATCATAAAACAGACAAATAAAATAACTTTTTTTTTTTTGTAAAAGAGTTTGACAGAAATTGATCTTTGCATTTAGAAAGATCGCACCTTTGAAAAACAGTACTCTATTTAGCAAGCCAAATAATTTTAGCTGAAGGATACAAGTCTTGACAAGATACAAATGTGACCAAATTCAGTTTCTTCAAGATCTGAATCGCACTACAATGTAACACAAAAGGAGAAACAAGTACAAATGAATAAAGAACAATCCTCCTGAGACCTAAGTAACGCTGTAACTGTACCTCCTTTTAACAAATCATTATTCTGCTCCAATGCAATATGCACAAATGAAAGGCAAAGAGATTTAAAAAACACAAAATAAAAGCGGAAGAATTGAGGGGTGGGGGGTGAAGAGATGATTTGACAAACTGTCCTTTTACGAAAATTCCTTTTATGGCTTCGTCCAAGTATATACAAAGATGAGGAGGAGCAGGAGATGCAAAATCTGGTTCATAAAGAGTGATGCTGATGTAATTACTTGAAGTACACCACACAGCTACTGTTGAGTATCCATAGCTACAAAATCCCGAGGGTCAACATACCATTCACATCCTTATACGCATTCACGGGCCAAGTACCGACTCTGAGAGTTGGAAAAAATAAGTTCAATAAAATAGGAAGACGAAATTTCATTCCAATTAAAGTCCACATCATCATAACTCTAAGACAATGAAAATTTACCTGCAATTATTCCATCTCACTTCCCTGTGTCGTGTTTGGGGGCCAGAACGGGTCACGAAATAATACATGTGGTTTTATTTATCAGCTAGCGATCCTTTCTATACATTACATCGTGAAGAGCCGGGTGACGAGGCTTAGACCTCATGATCGTTTCGTCACTGTGTTTAATCCATTCGGAAAGTCTCCAAGGTTTTTGCCACTTCCATTTGAACTGTAATAGCCACTGATGATGACTCCTCTTCCATCTCCACAATTTCCCACCGTGTCCGACGAGTGCTAATTTCTTCATCGACAACTGACCCATAGGTACCATCTGCACTTGCCACAAAAATCACTTTAGGGGGGAAGGGGGTAAAAAAAAAAGGCTAACTTTGAAATTTGCAAAATTACACAAAGGGTAGTTGAGAGACTTTTTAAATTAGCTGGGTTTTTTGTAATTATCTCAAAAACAAAAAGAAAATAAAAAAACTAAACAGGATGCTATAAAAAAAACATGGTGTGAGTAAGAACCGAAAGCAAAATAATAATAATAATAATAATAATAATAATAATAAAAAATAAAATCACCTTTCGTGTTTGGTCCATGAATGCAGCCGACTCTCTAACGGAGCCATTAGCAATTCCTGCCGTATATTTGAGTTGTTTCTGAGCTGGCACGGGAATTGGAGACAAAGGATCACTCGTGTCATCGGCATTGTGTTTGTGAGGGTTGACCTGGATAGGACCAATAAAATAGTTAAGACAAATGTAGAAATTAGAAGGAAAAAGTGTCAAAAAGAAAAAAGATTATAAATAGACGTTAAAATTAATAATCTTACCAGAGGTGGCGTTGCAGGTGCAATAGAAGCAGCAGCTTGGTCTCTATATTTCATCTCCTTCTCGATTTCTTTTCGTCTGAGTTCGCTCTGTCTTAATAAGCCTACGAGTTCCTTCATCTGCTCTTTCATCTCTTTGATTTCCATTTCTTTTTCCCACAATTCGCACCTGTTGATCGCATGAAATGTATAGAACACGATTTTGGTCTAGCAAAGTTGCAAATATTAAAAAAAAAATAAGAAAATGCAGAATTCTAGATTCTGGTTACTATTCCTATACCAACGCCGTAACAAGTTTGTATAAAATTTATTTCATCTAAACCTACTTCATTTTTATTTCTATAAGTAGGACTGCATTGATGGATATATTGGAGGTTCTCAGAGTAGGTTTATATAAACTTTTACTCCCTCCGTCCCATAATTATAGCACACTTTTCCTTTTTTTCCCAAATTATAGCACACTTTTCATATTTGTTTCATGCATTTACTTATGTGCCCCTATTTAATGCACATTGGTATCAACAATTAATGAGTCATTAGTGTTAAAAGTAAGAGTATAATTGGAAAAGTAGATAAAATTTGTGTTTCAACCATACTTACTTTTTCTTAATCTCCGTGAAAGTGAAAATTGTCTATCTTTGTAGAACGGAAGGAATAGTAGATTTACTTATATTTCAGTTTCTGGTATATTCTGGAGAACTCTAAATAGGACTCAAGATTTCTTAAAAGTGCTTTGTTTCCTTAAATAACCAAAATAATAATAATAATAATAATAATAATAATAATAATAATAATAAAAATTAAACAAGACTTTCAAAGTTCAATAGTCAACCTTGCATCGCCGAGATAATTGAACATATACTGGAGCAGATTTTTGGCATCCCCCATTGAGCGGAGCTGGTTCCAGCGTCCACGACTACTTATGCCACGCTCGCGTTCTTCGGCTTCTGAAAGCTGTGAAGCCATTGCAACGAGTGAATTTGACGAAATACTCAACATGCTTTCAAGAGAAGCAATTCTTGACATTCTTGCTGCTGGTGACATTGAAGATGCCCTGATAAGGACAAAAAAAAATCAAAAAAAATTAAAAGAATTTTTTTGGTCTATTTAAGTTAAAGGTGAATATGTTCAAAAAAAAAAAGTAATAATAATAATAATAATAATAATAATAATAATAATAATAATAATAATAATAATAATAAATACATAAATAAAATAAAATTTGTTACATAACTAACCTGGAAACACCATTTTTTCCTCTTGGAGGACTAACACCCTTAGAAGCAAATTCATTGACTTGTCTCAAAACAGCCAACTCTTCGGCCAGTGCACCTCGTCTGCAAATGAGACAACAAAAGACTCAACAAAATAATATGAATCTGTGCATGTGCATGCATGACTTTCCCACATATCAGAGAACTCAATAATAATAACTAAATTTTGAAAATACTACATACACTTGACTTTGCTTCTCATACTCGAAACGAACTTCGTGAACATTCACCATAACTTCGAGCTCGTGATCAAGCCAACGCTGCAGGGACTTTTCGTTGCTCTGCGGATTCAATATTAGGTTTATTTATATCGTCTGCTCAACTAGGTAGGAAACATATATATATTGTGAAAGAAAATAAGTTGACTACCTGCCCATTCATTCCATTTCCGTTGCCATTGACTGTAAGTAGATACAATATCAATATTAGAAAGAAAAAAAATGCGGGACTGTTTTGAGAACATAATTTAAGTATCCAAGATAAACACTTACTAGAGTTTTCACGAGTTGAAGATTTACGTGCTTCTAGAAGTTCTTTTAACCTCTTCGTAGCTATTGCAGCTTCCTCGGTTTTCCTCTGGAGAACCTGAAGTGAAATTGATACCAAAAATATGTGTGTTTTTCAAATTATTTTTCAGAATCAAAGTAAATGTTGATTCTAGATTTTAAATTTTAGCTTCACAGGTAATGAAACTTTTCATATGCAAGCAAATGGATATTTTGAGAACTAACAAATTGCGCAACGCCACAAAAATATCAAATTCTATGATTAAGTTCAGTCGAATTAGATTTATCGTATTTAAAAACTAAAACTAGGAATAAACGAAAACACGTGTAGAAGAAGATACTCACCATTTTCTGACGTTGATTCAGTGCTTGCAATTTATGTCTCTCATACTCATTTCTTCTCCCCTCTTTCCTTAACTGTGTAAACATTATATGCCAACATAAAAATTTCAATATATGGACACATATGGGGACTTGTGTGTGTGTGTATATATTTATTTAAGCAACGAAAAAACCCGAGAAAACTGAGTTTTTGAGGAAAAATATATTGCCACATAACAATTACCTGAAGTAATTCCTTTTCTCGAGATGCCTTCCATACTCGAAATTGTTCGGCTTCTTGTTTTATCTTTTGGTGCAATTGAACCTACAACAATCGAAGAACATTGTAACTTTATATAAGAAATTTAAATTGATGTAAGATGTGTATACAAGGAAAAGAGAAAACGACCTTTTGTGCCTTGATGCATTGTATTTCCTCTTGCAACTTTTTAGCAGCTTCATCACTCTTCTCTTTCTGTTTTAAAAGTTGAACCTGATTCTCTTGTTTTTTCTTAAGACCTTGAATCTGATGTACACATATTGCAAAACATCCAAGGATATTAAGGATATAATGTGACAAATAGATGGTAACTTGATTATACGAAATATGTTGCAAATAAGAATAAGTGCAAAACCTGGGATTCTAGAACTTTTAATTTGTGGACATGCATGTCTTGAAGCTTTTGTGCCTGTCCATCAGAATTAGCTGAAAGGTTTTCGACTTCTGTTAACAGTCTATCCCTTTCAAGCTGCATACATTAAATTGGTCAAATAATAGTTAAACAGGTGAAACGAAATATTAGAAATAAGTTCGAAAAGGAAATAAAATAATAATAATAATAATAAATTGTTCATTTTTAATTGTCAGACCTGCACAGTTCTTTTTTCCTCCTCAAGTTCCATTAGTTTCTTTCCAAAGTGTTGCTTTAGAGCTGTGGTGTCAGGGCCTCCAACAAGCTTCATCTGTGACTGCAATTTTGTAGTATTATATAAGGCAAAAGAAGTCATTATCTTTTGATCAATCTGGACACAAACACTTGTAATGTTAAACTAAATTATATGATCGTATAAAATATGTAGTTTATAGCGAGGAAGAAAGACCACAATATGCTCGCAAATGATTGTATCCGAGAATTAAAATTACCTCTTTCTGCTCCAACTGTCGATTTAACTCATTCATTTCTTTATCCAGACTATTCTGCAAGTAGCTATGCTCTAATTCTTTTACTGCATCTTCATCAATATCTCCAGAATCACCTGCAAACAATAACAATTAAATCCGCAAATAAGCACTCGATCGGAAAAAAAAAATCGTGTTTTTTCTGGGGATGAAATTTAAATTAATTAAACTCATCTTCTTGAATCAAAAACAATTTAAGCTAATAATAATAATTCATTAATTTAAGAAATAGAACATCAAACTGGAAAGTTAGCCTATGTAGAGAAATATACTGATGACACTGCCTTCACTCATCTGATAATCACATGACTCCATACTTTGCAATCCCCTTTTGAGACCTTCACTTTTAATTGCACCTCTTTCATAAGCCTGCAAAATAGTGGTAGTTCGTTTTACCCTCAAAGACATTATGGGTTTACTTGCTTGATGTTTAAACATACGGTGATCATATTTGATTAAAAATTGCCTGTTAAAGACAATTACATACTTTAATTTCGGTTTCATGTTGCTCCATGCAACCACTTCTATTGCGAAACCCATTAAGTTCTCGTGACAACTCCTCATTATTAGCCTCCAGCCAAGCAACCCGATTCTTAAGAACCTGCACCACATTTTAACCCCAGTTAAAGCTCTTCCTCTGTAATATCTTTTCAGAAAATATCAGTATAAGACAGTGGTTTTAAGGGATTATTAAAATGAAAGAATTCTGAATTCAAATAAAGGAGTGATACTTCGAGGTAGATATATGGAGATTATAATTAACTTAATATAAATCAAATGCAAATGGAGCAAAATTATACCAATACATGTGTAGATTTTTATCCTCTTTTAGTCCAGAAAGGTCTTCACAATATATATATAGTTTACCTGTATTTCATCAAATGAAACTCCTCCACCACGGGCACAAAGTTCTGCTTGTAGATATTCCAACTGTTGACGCATCTTCAGCATTTCATTGGATATTGGATCTCTGTTAATCTGATCACAAGTAACAAATTAAATGACTTGGACATGACGATTTTGAGCTAGATGTAACTCAATCTATATAAAGTGAAAATGCAATAAAATATGCGACGAGCCGAGAGATCATTTGTAACTTACAACAGGTTTGTTTTGGATATTACGAGCACGATTGGCATACTTTAGAGTGTTGAGAGTTTCTTCAGCATTTATATCAGCAGGACTAATGCATGCTGCAAAAATGAGTAAAATTTAATTATTAAAAAAAAATAATAATAAAATAAAATAAGCAAGCACTTAACATTTACATCCCTGTCAACTGGAAACGAATGATAATCAAAACAAAAGAAATTACCTATCATCACTGTTCTGCTGTTTCCACCAAGAGAATCCTGAAAACAATCCAAGACTTAAAATTTGGTAAAATGAGTAGAAAAATATGCCTTTAGTTATCCTTTGAAAAGTCAAAGCTATGTCAAACCTGAAGTAGCCGAGTAAGTTTACTATCCCGATAAGGTACATGAACGCCTTCTTTCCGCTTTTTCTCATCACCAAGTGCACTTATAACGTTACCAAGCGCGAGAAGGCCTTTGTTAATGTGAACTCCTGTATAAATAGTATGTGTTAATAAAAAAATATCATTTTTATATATTTTTTTTATTTTAAACACAAAGCATATTACAAAAAAGGGTATCTCGTCGTGCTTACCTTCCTTAAAACGTAAACCATCAGAGCCTGTTCTCTTGGCACGCTCTGACCCAGCAAGATCCACTAAATGCAACTTGGCACTGAGATACTCTTCAGTCATACAGTCATTTACGTCACTAGAAACACCAGGATGAAGCTTACGCATCTGCTCCATTGTGATGGTGAAAATTGCATGTGAGCGGCTGAGAGAGAGAGAGAGCGGGATTTAGGTGGAAAATTCAGCATGAGATTTGTAAATACAGATTGCTAGCTAAGTTTCTTGAACACAAAAAAATTGGGTTATTGAAATGTACACGTCGATGTGTGCACTCAAATAAAATAAAACAGACGACGTGAGAAAAATAAATAAAAATAATATGTAAATGCATATTATCCACCTCGACTGATTATTCATGTTGGTACTCCCAGTTGCCCTGCATAGCGATCCTTGCTCCAGACAATCGGACATTTCTTTGAGTGTCCTAACACTGCACTCGGACGATCCAGCGAGTGTAATTACACCGTTTGATGTTTCGCGAATTTGAATTGAAGGTTTTACGGGGCTGGTCACTTTTCCAGCATGTACATTTGCTATCTCTTGTCTGTTAGCTGAATTATCAGGATCCAGCAGGTCTCTTACTTCTTCTTTATGTATCTTCACAAAAGAGAATATAGAATGTCAGCAGCAATACCACGTAATGATGCAAGAATTTTATTTAAATCGAATGTATATGTAAAAGAGAAGCATAGTTAATTACAGAACAAATTACTATTAGTCGATAATGATGCAAAAGCTTGCTGACAAATAAAGTTTCATCAAGGATATACATCAATCAGGATGCAAAAGCTAAAACTCAGTAGTAGTTTTTGTAAGTAGAAGAATTTAGACAAACCTCAATGAACGAAACGTGCAGTTGGAATTCAATTTCACGCTTCAACGTCTCAATCTTGCTGAACAAAGCATTCATAACTTTGGGAATTAATCCGCTCTGGTTACCGTCTTTGAGACTAGTGCCCATGGTATACGTTTTTCCCGACCCCGTCTGTACCGTGCACCACATTGAAATTCAAGAGTTTCAGATTTAACCAAACTAATTGTAATTTGTAGCCAGCAGCATCTAAAAGTTGACTCACATTTAGAATTTTTAATAGACAGTAAGATTTAATTACCTGTCCATATGCAAGAACAGTGGCGTTATATCCTTGAAACAAGCCATCGACAAGAGGTGCTACACACTCTTCGTACATTGCGGTCAAGGGAGAGGCGTTATTGCCATATACATGATCAAATGTGAATGAGTGGGACCCAATTTGCACCTGTAGCAAAGACAAATCAATAAGATTAATGATCAAGGCCAGTAAGAGAATTAACTGAACACAGAGAAAAAATATATGTAATAATAATAAAATAATATACTTCCCCAAAAATAAAAGCAATGTGTCTAATTGAGGCACAAATTGGAGTATTATTCAACAGATCGATTCAAGCATATTGAAGTGGCTATAACCAAAATGAAGAAAGCTAAGAAAATCACATCAGTGAATCAAAATAAAACTCCAAGTCCAGGTAAAGGGGCTATAAACATTTCTTGCGCAATTCTAACAAACATTTTTCTACTCAAAATCCTAAATCTACAGATAGGTTGAAAATTGCCCATGGCAACCGTATGTCTCAATTATTTTTTTTAGTTTAATTCCAGAAATGAATGGGAAAAAAAAAAGTTAATGTTGCAAAGTAAAATAAAATGTAAGAATTAATGCATGGCCTCCAAAATTAACGAATTCAATAAAAGCTTAAATTCATGGAAAGCATCAAAAAAAATTCCAGATCTTCAGCAAGAAATCAAGTACAACTGGCCCAAAAACATATTTCTTATTAATTATTTTATTTTTCTTAAAATTGTAGCAAATTCAATATTCCACAGCAAAAAAAGAAAAAAAAAACAAACATTGCAATATGAATGATTAGAGTACCTGAGGCTTCCCAGGTAGTATAGACACACAATCGTTACAGCCTTGAAGCTTCTCGTCTCCAATCAGAGGCCTTACATGAACTGCCACTTTCACACAACAATCCTCACCAGAAGAATTAGCTTCCATTGTTGCCCACACACTTTTGACCCAGAATATAAACAAATATAGCCAAGCCTAGAGAGAGAGAGAGAGAGATGCCAAAATGTATCTTGAAAATTAGTAGAAAGTTTCACAGGAGTGAAAGAGGGGACAGGAAGAGCGTCTCTAGGACCAGAAAATGATGCGGCTTAGAGAGAGAAATAGAGAGAATTTGTGAACACAGCCAACTATACTGTTACCAAGGGAGAGAGAAGAGATTATTATACAAAAGGTAGTTGAGAGAACAGAAGTAAAAAAAAAAAACTCTGCGTGTGATGTATCTGTTTTGTGTGTTGTACGTGTAATTTCAAGGACAAGCTTTTGCACTTTAGGATGTTTTATTTATTTATAATTATTTTATTATGTTCTGACATCATCATCAAGGACAAATATTGTAATTTTGACCATAGGTGTTGATATTCACACAAAAAAAAAATATTAGTGAGCACACACAATTACAAATAGACATTTATTAATTTTTTTAAGTAACACGTATAAAATATCCAGGTATGTTTGGCGGGTAGAGCCGATAATCTAGATGATAGGTGAAAAGTTAGCTGATAACTGATAAATTAGTTGTGAGTTGATAGCTGATAGTTGATGACTTATAACTGATATAAATAAAAGTGTTTGGAAAACTTAGCTAATAAGTTATTAAAATACAAAATTACATAAAAATACATGGTTAAAATAATAGTGTTTAATTTATTTTTTATTTTTTTATATAAGTTTAGAATTGTAAACTTAATTATTATTGTTTCTATTACCAATCTCATTGAATATATATGAAATAGTTTTCAATAATTGCACAATATTCTTTTAATGGATTGGAGAGCTGATTTATTTATTTATTTTGCATATCAATTTATAGAGTCAACCTATAATAATAATAATAATAATAATAATAATAATAATAAAAATAATAATAATAATAATAAGTTTATATATTCAAGTAACAATTAATAAAGTGGTGAAATAAATAAAAAAAATTAAATACATAATGAAATAATAGAGTTTTTTTAAAAAAAAAGAAAATGGATAAAAAAGGAATAAAATAAAAAAATTCCTTGAGCTTATTTGAAACGCACGTAACAGTAGCATTTGAGATAAGTTCAGACTTTTCAAATAAGCTCATCCAACCAAATGAGATTTATTTGAATACATGGAGCTTATAAGCTCTCCGATAAGCCATGAGGTAGCATATTATGCTTACCAGATATACACTTAAAATATTATTTAATAACAAAGAAAGTTACGTGGGACCAAAACTGGTGAACATACATGTTTTCTTGGCAATATGAACTATTGCATTGTTCTAATTGACATGATCATAATATTCTTTCGTGCCGCATGGGATTTTCGTGCCAATAAGAATGCAACAATGTTCTAATAGACAAAAACACAATATTCTTTCATGCCACATAGGATTTTCGTGGCTAATAGGCACAAACACGATATTCTTTCATACAACATAGGATATTCATATCAATAAGAATTGTTGCAATGTTCTAATATATACGATTATGACATTCTTTCGCGTCACATAGGATTTCGTGCAATAAAAACTGTTGCAATGTTCTAATAGGCACGATCACAATCGTACCCATTAGGATTATGTGTCATGTGCATTTCACTAAACAATATAACCATTGAAATCCTGCAAAAAAAAAAAAAAAACATAGGGGATGTATGGAGCCGTTTTCATGTTAATTTCTAATTTGTGATGAAAAAGGTGATAATTGTAAGTTATTGGTTTTCGTGTGAAAAATAAAAACATGTTTGTTAAGTTGTCTGGATTTTTATTATTGAGAATGACAAGAGTATATTAAATTTCCATTTTGACATATATTTGCGTGAATTTAATATATATTTCATATATGTTTGTGTAATTATAATGAAAAGTTGTTTGGTAAGTTGTCTTAATTTTCAATTTTGATAGAAAGTAGAAATGAAAATAGTTCAATTTTTAATTTTAAAAAACTAACAAAACAAACATAATTTTATTTTCTATAGTAATTGAAAAGGATGGAATAAATTTCCATACATCACCATAGTTTTAGTCTTGACTGGTGTTCATGTTTCCAACAATGAAGTTTAAAATTTTTGGAGAGTAAGACTTAGAGACTTTGTGTTGGATGAGAAGAAGAGAAATATGTGAATGAGATGAATGAGAAAGTAGGTGGAAATGGATAATAAATTTAAATTTTAAGGTTATGTGTACTTAGTAAATAGTTGTGTATTTAAAGAGATAAAGTTATATTTGTCTTTTCAGCTTATGACATTATTGTATTAGTGATTTGTGTGCTTAGTAAAATAAACTGTGGATATCAACACCCTTTGGTGATTACAAAGTAGAGTGTGATGGGAGATTTTTCATTCATTAGTAATTTGATTTAGATAGAAATTTAGTTGAAACAAATAAATATTAAACTAGTTGTCAACATATATTTTGCAAATATCTTACTAAGCGTATTTTTTTTATTGTAATCAAGAAGTTTATGTGTGATATCTTTGCAAATATTTAGTTGCCTAATTAGTTGGTTTGCAAACCTTATTGTAGGTATAAAACCTGCATGTACATTATTTTGAGCGGACGAAGAAATAAGACACGAGATTCTTCTCAAACTTTTGTTCTTGGTTTTAGCATGGCATCAAATAAGATTTGACAATTTGACCAATGAAAAAAAAAATTCTTCTCATTTCTCAAAATAATTTTTTTATCTCGCAACAATGGGTGATGACAACATATCCAAGGGTGTCGATGCATCCTCGCCTTTCTATCTCCATCCCTCATCGAACACATGCATTCTTATCTCGTCGATGGTTTTGCGTGGTGAGATTAATGAAGAATGGGGCCGCTCGATGCGAAACGCTTTTAAAACAAACAATAAAACAGGGTTCTTTGATGGCACAATTAAGCCACCAAGAACAATAAAATGCGACAAAAAGGCTCCACGGGTGCAGGTGAACTCCATGCGTAGTGGTTAGATACATAATACACTCGATGCATATATTCGTTCCTCTATTCCTATTAACGACCATGTAAAAGATATGTGGGATGATATTCGACTATGTTTTTCATCTGAAATGGACCTTGAATTAATGAACTTAAGCATCATTTTGCAACCCATGAACAAGGAGAAAACTCGGTGGCCACTTGTATGGAATGCTATGACCACTATGGCAAGACTGGCTTCATATTGACTCTATTATGCTCCTGTGTTTGTTCTTGCGGCTCAAAGGCAGCCTTAGAAAAGGAACGTGAAGATAAGCAGGTGCATCGATTTTTATTTGTGTTTGATTCATCTATCTTCAGTAATTTCCAGACCTATATGTTGATGTAAGATCCACTTCCCTCTTTAAATGTGGTCTCAATAAGGCACAAACATAGGAACGTAATCACATGGTTACTCGTACGTCAGATATGAAGAATGAGGTGGTTAGATTTTGTAACATAGGGGGCAGCTAGGGTTCGTGGTGCCATCATAGGAAGAGGGGAAAAAAGATATCACATTAATGTGCCTTGCACACACTATGGCAAGTCTGAATACGAGTAGGAGAATTGCTTTGAATTTCTATGCTACCCGGATTAGTGGTACATTGAATAACGTTTGGCAGAAGGGAGAGAGGATGTGGAGGTCGTGGTGGCAGAAACGGTGTCTCTTATAGTCGCAGCATGATTAGCACATATTTGTCCTTATTTTTATTAGCACTTTAATTAGTTTTTCTTATTGTTATTGGTATAAGTTGGATAGTTTAAACTTAATTTCGTATTTTTATACTTCTAGCTTATTTTATCGTATTTTGATCGTAATTAATGAGAATAGGTGATTATTCGTTGTTTTTCACCTTACAGCTAAGTAACCGGAAGAGTTCAACGCATAAATAGATGAAGTTTGATGTTCGAGATTCGAAAATGAGCTTTCCGGTGAAACAGTAGGAGAAAGATCGAGAAGATAAGGCTGCAGCGAAGTTGCGTCGGTCAACGCAGGCGTCGACGCTACGTCGATGCAATCAATGCCCGCGTCGATCGACACTATGTCAACACCAAGCCGACGTAACTCTCTGAAGCGTCGATCCTTAGGTGCGTCGGTCGACGCCCAAGTCAACGTAACTCTCTATAGCGTCGATCCATGCCCGCGTCGGTCGATGCTTCTGCCCAATCGACGCAAGCACACCGGACGCATTGACGCCGAGCTCCTGTTCGCGTCGATCGATGCGCAGTCGACGCGACGGCCCAGAAATAGATTTTAGGGTTTCTTATGCTCCAAGCCAAGGGAGAACTATAAAAGCCCTTCTCCAAGTCCGTCCCAAACATACATGATACACCACTACAACCCTGCTTACGCTCCTTCAGCTCTAAAACAACGCACTGTTACATCCCATAACAACACAGAAGATCGATACCGGAGATTCAAGAGTCACGAGTTCAAAGCTCCTATCGTTAGTTCGTGACTCAATTTTCGGCCGAGATCTACGCAATCTCTCCGGATTAGCTGGAGAATTTACTGCACTTCTTAGTTTAAATAAGTATTCTAAACTCTTTATTTGCTTTTTTAGTTTAATTTATGCAACTAAGTAAACGTTTTTTCGATTATTGTTCTTGAATCATTTTATGCTTCAAACCCTAGATACTTTTGATATTCGAGTTCGTAATCGTTCATTTTGGTTTAACTGATGTTTGGTTATTGTTCACGCTTAGATAATTCATTCCATTTATTATACGCTTTAGATAATTGCTTTTCGATTATGCTAGTTAATCTTGTTTGAGTTCTTAGATTAATTTCTCGGAATTGCATGTTTTAGTTGCTAAGTTAGATTACATAGTTCATGCGTTTCAATTCCTTAGATAATCAAAACATTCAAAAAAAAAACATTTGTTTAAGTTACTTTGATTGAACGAACTATTTGAGATTCTGATTGTATGTTTCTCGAGAGACGACTCGAGTTAACTTTGCCAACCTGCACGCGATCCCGTCCTCTTGTAGGCAAGCTATTGAATTTCTGATAAATATTTATAAGTAGGCACACAGAAAAAGCTTGAATCACAGCACCCCCGTAGTTGATATTTCGGGCCATGGTTCTAGTAGTAGTACAACACAACCTATAGGTAAGGGGGGCCATCTTAGTCTTCCTTCGCCTTGAATGAGCAGTAGCAACAATTCATGTCTATTTTTAATCCCACACATTCCAATTCCTAGACTACCAAGCTTGATGGTAAGACATTTCACTAGGTGGATTATCGACACAAGTTGCTAAAATCACATGAGTTGAAATACTAGTTTGTTCACATTTTTGAAAGGTTCTACTCCTTCTCCAGTGGGTTTACTGAACAGTAAACAAGTTATGGTGACAAAAGAAGGAAGGGTTGTGTTGTTTGAAAAATTAATAATAATTGATGTGTTATATGTTATGAATTTAAAATGCAATTTGTTCTATGTATCACAACTACTTACAAGTTCTTTCTATAGTGTCACATTTACTGATAAGCTTTGTGTAATACAGGACCGCAATTCAATGACTCTAATTATAGTGGGTGAACAAAGTGATGGGGTCTACTAGTTCAAGCTAAAATAACAAATTCAACTAATCAAATGACAGTACTTGGCAAGCATGAATTGTGGCATCAACGACTTGGACACCCCTCTCGGAAAGTTGTCTCTTTTACCTTTTTTTTTTTTGCAAGTAGTAAAATAAATCTCATAGTTCAAGCAAGAATTTTTGTAATTGTGAAGTTTGCTTGCGCGTTCATTAAACTAGAAGTATTTTTCCCTAGAGCGATAATAGAGCTGATGATTTATTTGATTTGATTAATTATAACATTTGGGGTGACTATAAGGTAGCCTCTAGTTGTGGTGCCTATTATTTTCTCACCATTGTTGATGATTATTCACGAGTCGTATTGGTTTATTTGATGACTGCAAAAAGTGAAGTTAGTAAATTGATTAAGGACTTCTATTCTATGGTGCAAACACAATTTAATAAATGATTGAAAATATTTAGGAGTGACAATGGTCAAAGAGTTTACTTGTTTAAGTCATTATTATGCTGAAAATGGAATGTTGCGTCAAACTTCTTTTATCGATACACCCTAGAAAAATGGTAGTGTAGAAAGAAAACATAAAGACATTCTCATTGTCACTCAATCATTATATTTTCAATCCAACCTACATAATAATTTATGGGGTAAGTGTGTAACAATGGCAGCTTATGTCATTAATCGAACACCTAAACCCATTCTACAAAATAAATCTCCTTATGATATATTATTTGGAAAATCACCAAATATTCTATCATGCGTATATTTGGGTGTTTATGTTATGTAAATAATTGGTCTAGGGTGAAGGAGAATTTGGTCTAAGATCATGATGATGTATTTTGTGGGTTATCTATGTGTTCAAAAAGAATGAAAGTTATATGACTTAGAAAGAAGATGTATATTATCTCAATAATGTTAAATTTGTTGAAAATAGATTTCTTTTATTCAAAATGTTGATGTTGATAATGTGAGTGGTTTTAAAAATCAATCAAATATATTTGTGGATGATGATGAAATGAAGAGAAGTGACTTCAAGCTAGAGGTTACAACTATGTCTATCATAGCCACAAATGAGACTGAATCACCCCCACATACCCTCATATCAATAGCCACGGCAGTCGACGGGAGATGTTATGATGTTATGACAACATCTCAACTGGCTCCACCATTAGCTTCTTTTGTAGATATGTCAATAGTAAACACTTCTTCTACGGAGATTCTTGGTAAAGGACATCGTGTTCGTAAACCGTCATCATGACTCAAGGGCTTCATAACTCATACTATCTGTATTAAAGAACCCATCACTACTCCTACTTTACCTCCTCTGAAGCGGTCCTCGGGAACACCTTTTCATATATCTTATTATGTAAAATTTGATGCATTTTTATGAGGCACATAACTTTTGGGAGCGACTACGTAGGTGATGAACCGATTTCCTTTGGGGGGCAAATAAGAGTCCAAAGTGGTGTTTAGCCATGAAGTAGGAGATCAATGCATTAGAAATAAATGGTACGTGGTATATTCCTCTGGAAAAGACGGACCTAGGTTGTAAATGGGTTTACAAGATCAAGTATGAAGAAGATTCCTCCATTGAGCATTATAAGAGATGACTTGTTGTATTTGGCAATCTACAAATAGCTGGCATTGATTT
Source organism: Phtheirospermum japonicum (assembly GCA_014905375.1). Taxonomy (NCBI): domain Eukaryota; kingdom Viridiplantae; phylum Streptophyta; class Magnoliopsida; order Lamiales; family Orobanchaceae; genus Phtheirospermum; species Phtheirospermum japonicum. The sequence continues at coordinate 692,946 of BMAC01000064.1, read as the reverse complement.
TAAACAGACATTTGCTCCGTGGAGAAGATGGTAATAATGAGAATGTTTTCGGAAGCTGTAATGGCTAGGAACTGGGAACTTCATTAGATGGATGTCCATAATGCGTTTCTCCATGGTGATCTGGACGAGGAGGTATACATGAAAATTCCCCTAGGTTTTAATTCACATGCTCCTGGTAAGGAGTGTCGACTTCAAAGATCATTATGTGGTCTTCGCCAAGCTCATATACAATGATTTGCTAAGCTTTCAACAACTTCAAAGAATCTTAAATTTAAGCATTCATATGCTGATTATTCATTGTTTTATTTTATGAAAGGATTTGTGTCATTACATGTTCTGGTATATCTGAATGATTTCATCATTGCAGGGCCATCTATGACGAAGTAGTACGGCTCAAGAAATATCTCTGTGAATGTTTTCATAGAGAGGATCTTGGGGCTCTAAAATACTTTCTTGGTCTTGAGGTAGCTCATGGTAACAATGGGTTATTTCTTAACCAAAGGAAGAACACTCTCAACATTATTGCGGATGCAGGTTTTTTAGGAGCAAAACTCGTTGCGACTCTGGTGGAACAAAATCATAAATTAGGTGGATGTGATGGGGAGTTATTTTGTGAACCTGAGAAATATAAAGGACTTGTTAGCCATTTGATTTATTTGACAATCACCCATCCAGAATTGTGTTACTCGGTGCATATGCTAGCTCGGTTTATGGGTGCACCTATGGTTGATCATTGGGAAGTTGCACTTCGTGTGTTACATTATCTCAAAGGCTGTCTAGGTTAAGGGATTCTCTTACATATGGATTGTAATTTATATCTGTACAACTTTTGTGATAGTGATTGGACAAGCTGCCCTATGGCTAGACGTTCGTTGATAAGTTATTTTGTCCTTCTTGGTTCTAATTTGATTTCTTAAAAGATTAAGAAGCGGTTGACAGTGTCACGTTCTTCGTCTAAGGTGAAGTATCATTCGATGGCCACAACCGCATGTGAGTTGAAATGGTTGAAATTGATTTTTTTTTACTTAAGCATTTGCCACAATCATCCAATGAGATTATATTATGACAGTCAAGCATCTTTGCATATAGCACGGAACCTAGTTTTTCATAAACTGACAAAGCATATTGCAATAGATTATCATTTTGTCTGTGATGAGGTTAAAACTGATAATATTATTTTGTTCTACATACGAACACAAAATCAGTTGGTGGATATTCTTAACAAATTTCTTTGTAAACCATAGTTTTTGTTGCTCCTTCACAAATTGGGCATCCAGGACCTTCATGCTCCAACTTTAGGGGGAGTATTATACTAGCTATCTGTATATATATTGTACATATGATTTGTACATTTTTGTTACACTTTTGTGCATATTTTGAGTCATGTTTGAGTCTTTTTACCATCTTTTTCAGGTTAAGAGTAAGCTATTTTGCATGATTTTGCATTCTTTGGCTTCTTGCTTAACTTTTTGACTTTTTAATCAATAATTGGTCCTTTTGGACCATTTTACCTATTTTTCTCTTTCAGTTAAATCACTTGACAAACCCGGGAGATGAAGATAAATGAATCATCAAACGAAAGAGCCAAATGAACACTTGCCCGATCGGATAAAGCGAATGACCGAACGGATTGACCTTCAAGACACGCACTGGTCGGATAGGTGCTACGTCCGATCGGACTCATGGACAATCTGATCAGAGATATACATTACAAATGCAGATTTTCGGAATTCGTCAGTTACGAAATGGCTTTTGAGCCTTTAAAACTCAGAAAACCTCAGTAGAAACATATTCTTTCATTCCTAGACTGGATCCTATACCATTGGAAGAGAGAATTGACAACTTTCTCTTACCTTTGGCTTAGAGCCCTTATGACAAAAATCTGTAGAAGTCCGATTGGTTCGTGATAGCCGCTGTAATTGGAGGTTCGTGACAAGATTCCAGAATTCAGCGAGGTTCATCTCATCCCCGAAATAGCTGGAGTTAGAAAGGGTATTGTAATAGTGTTTTCTCGAAATTTATTAAACTCTAAACTTTGGTCTTGTTAATTAGTTTGGATTTTATGTTAGATAATGATCTTGTGGTATTGTGTTGGATATTTCGTTTGAATCATTTATGATTGAATTCTTGTGAATAATTTTGTGAAGATTTGTTTTGCATTAACTAGTTGATTTGTATTATTGTGATTTGGATGTTTTGGTATGGGTAGTTCTCATTAGAATTTCTTTCGGTTAATATTTGGTGAATTCATACTTAGTGTTTGATGAAATGTTTGAGTGATACTGGGTGGACCAGTTTTTAGTTCGTAGTTGAATTAGTGAATCAAGTAAACAACTCTTGCGAAGAGGTTGAAACCCTCGATGCAAGATTAGGTTCAAGTTTTGGTTTATTAGCATCATTCCTTTAGTTTAAATTCGAATAATTGTTAATTAAGTTTGCGAAGCAGTTACACAATTCTTGTGAAGAGATTGACAAACTCGTACGAAGAATAACTTCAAATCAAGTTTTCTCAAACTGAGTTCTCTCAAAGTTTTCAAAACAAAAACCCCCTTAATCGTGTGTTTAGAATTAGAACTCGTGTTTTTATTATAATAAACATCGTTGAGTCTGTATTTCCACTCCTCGAGAGAATTGACCCGATTTAACTTGCTAGTCTACAAGTGACCCCGTTCTCTTGTGGGCGAACTAACTTGTTTTCAAACATAGACGCGCATGGTTTAACTTGGATTTAATTCTGAAAGACAAAAGTTCAGATCAACATATATTACTAAGAATAGTTTTAGGCTGTGATTAGGCAGATTAGATGTGATATCTTTGAGCATATTTTAGTATATTTAGTTGCCTAATTAGTTAGTTTGTAAACCTAATTATAGGTAAAGAGCCTATATGAAACATTATTTTGAGTAAACGGAAAAATAAGACAAAAGATTTATCTTCTCAAACTTTTGTTCTTGATTTTAGAAATAGACTAGTAAAATAGAGTCAATAATCAAGTGAAGGGAAGTCATGTCGACGTCCAACACAAGGAAAATAGAATTGAAGAGTCGACAACTAATTTTGCAGTTAGTGAAAAGTCGGCAGTCAAGTTGACAGCTGCACAGACTCAAGTGATCAACAAATATTCTAAGTATCAAACATCGACATTCGACTCTTCAGAAGAATGAGTCGACAAACATAGTTTATTTGACTGGAATTTGATGCTTCATTGATCAGTCATTAATCGAGCTTTAAAAAGATATTACTGCATTAAATGCGGCCACATGAGTTAAATGTAGCCGGTAGAGACATTGGCTCCTCAATCTGTTAGAGTGTCTATGACTGCCTATAGAGAATCAAATGCATTTAATAAACCAGATGTAGGCATTGAAAATCCTCAATGGATAATTACAATACACCCGCTTATTAATAGTCAAAGATGGATATCTTTGAAAATTATCGATTGAAGCTCCCCTATTCTATATTACTCAATCAAAAATCTCAGTCCATAAGTTGAAGAATACTCAATCATTAATGCTTGAAATAGTGTTATTTCCCTAAGCCAAATAAGCTATTAACTCCAAAAAAAACACCCAACATACACGCTCATCATAAGCAATTGACGAGTGTTTCAAAGCCCAAATGCCTGCTCAAAGCGAGTGCTAAACATGTTGCTACTAACCAATTAATGGCAAGTTCTTTTCCTTGTGTAGATCCTATTTCAACAAATACTTCATGGGTCGATCCACCTACATGTTCTGCTTTTACTGCTATATTGGGAGTTACTCAATGTTTTGCTTGACGTAAAACAGATAGTGGCACTACTACAGAAACAGGATTTTAAGGCGGTTATTTTTCACTTTTTAAGGCGGTTTTTGAACCGCCTTTGTATCTACCGCCGTAAATATTTACGGCGGTTTTCAAAACCGCCTTAAAAAGTGGGGCTTTTTACTAAAACCGCCGTTAAAAAGGTTATTTTACGGCGGTTTCTTAAAAACCGACGTTAAAATTGGATTGCAACTTATTTTAACGGCGGTTTTAAAAGAACCGCCGTAAAAACTCGCACATTCTACGGCGGTTATTTGAAAACCGCCGTGAATTAATAGGTATTCACCGCGGTTTCTTAAGAACCGACGTTAATCTGTTAACAAGTTCGCTAGATTTGATGACATTTATGCCATGTCAGCGATCCGCGTCCAACTCAAGAAACTTGTTTCGACCGTTGATCCGTTTCTCATCCGACGATCTTCATTCGCCACATCATATTTTTTTTTTTATTTCCTGTTTTATTCCCTAAATTCATAATATAGTAACAAAATTAATTTTCTAGAAAATAAAAATCAGGGCTTCTCTCTCGCTCCCTCCGCCCCCATTTTCATTCTCCCTATCAAAAAGGCCTTCAAACCATCTCCGGCGTCGCATTCCACCATGGCACAGGAACAGCTCGTGCTCCGCGTCACAATGCGCGCCCACACAGATTGGGTCACCGCCATCGCCACCCCAATCGATAACTCCGACATGATCGTCACCTCTTCCCGCGACAAGTCCATCATCCTCTGGTCCCTCACCAAGGAGGGCAAAAACCTCGGCGTCGCCCGCCGCCGCATGAACGGCCACTCTCACTTCGTCCAGGACGTCGTCCACTCCTCCGACGGCTAATTCGCCCTCTCCGGATCCTGGGACGGTGAGCTCCATCTCTGGGATCTCCAGACCAGCGTAACCGCTTGCCGCTTCGTCGTCAGCCATTCCACTGTCCTCTGTAGCCATCAACTCCGACAAGTACGTATGTCTCTCTTTCTGTAAATTTTATGGTTCATTTGATTTTTTATGAAATTCCATTAAAATATATTTTTTATTTTCTAGGTAATTGCAAGATTTAGTGATTGTTTCTGTCTGTAAATTTTGGTGGTAAATTGTAAGTTTTTTTGTAGTGCCTTTGTGCTACTTATTTTGGTACTTGGTAGCGTGAAAATAGAAGCTAAAAGTTTAATTAGTTAAAAAAGAGTATTTGGTGAGTAAGATTTAAAAGTGATTATTTGTTTGGAAAATAAAACAAGAAGTGGAATTTGAAATCTGAAGTTCTCCTGCCATTATTTTGATTTTATTATGCTGAATTAGAAACAGAAGTTGGTATTTTAAAGCATTAAAGTAACATTTTTTTAAGCTAATAGCTGCAAATCATTTTTTTTTATAGCTTCCGAAAAATGATGCTCTGGAAAAGGTTATTTGTCATAGGAGTTAGCAATAGCAGATACAAATTTGGCTGGGGCTTGAGATTAGGTTTTGTTCTGCACACAAAAAACAAATTGGTTCAGTGACATTGACAAATGTTTGTTTTATTTTACTCCTGCATGGGCTTCTTGGGACCATTCTTATGTTTTTTCCCTTATTTTTGTGAAACTACTTTAAGAGGCTATCCCTTGAGAGTTGATCTTCAGAATTAGTTGCTTCATTATTAGTGCACATTGCTTGGATATTGAGGTTGTGATTTAATATTCCTTTGGCTTTAAAAATATCTTTTATTCTTTTTTGGTATCCAATCGCTCGTGGCCTATCTAATATCTTCAACATAGATTGCAATAATAAATCTTAAAGTCATGTACAAATTTCTCCATTGCCAAAATAATTTTGACAGATGAATAGTATATAGATGTGAGAGGGAAATAAATAAGTCACCCTCAAAAGGGACCATCTTCTCTTGCTGCCAAAGGGAAAATTTACAGACAGAAATAATGCATGGCTAATGCCTCATTTCTTGTGAACACCAGCACCAACATCTTGTTCAATCTTGTTTTTATTTTATTTGTTTATCTGTCATGGCTAATGCCTCATTTCTTCTTTATTGATGGATTTCTTTGGTGTTTATTGATTCATTCATGTATGCTAAAATTTCTTGAAAATGTGTGTGAATTCTGATATTATTATTATTATTATTATTATTATTATTATTATTATTATTATTATTATTATTATTATTATTATTATTATTATTATTATTGCGGAATTGGATGCTTGAAACAACTTACTATTTCGATCATTGGCTAACTCTTATGATTTTCTTGCACAAACAGCTTTGCTATGTTCTCCAACACTTCTTTTTTTCCTATAACAGCTTTCTTTAAATTTCTTCTAAATATATTTTTATCTGATTTTGTGTTTTGTATACAGGTGTACTTAAATGCCATTGGTTTGTTGTTGCGTGTGTGGATACGAGGTGAGGCTGAGTTTTTCGAGGATCGTCTAGAGAATTTAGCCAAGTTCCTAGCGGATAAAGTGAGTGGCAACTGTAAAACCCATATGTTTACTTTTCTGAAATGCGTAAAAATTGATTTGGATTTTTCGCCCTTTGTTATATATATTTTTTAATTTAATTTTAATTTTTTTTGAATTTTTTTGTGGGGGTGTTCTAAAAGCTAAGAATCACTTTTTTTTTTTAGTTTGCAAACACCCCATACTTATTTTTTGGGGCTTAAAGTTGAGAATTTTTTTATTTTTTTATAACTCATTATTTCCATATAGAAGCTCAGAATCAGTTTTTCTTTTGTAAGTTTAAAACACTCAAAATAAAATAAAACTCTAGTGTAATTGTGTTAAAAATTCATACACTCGGAATCGCAAATTTCAGGCCTTTTCGTTTCTTTTCTCCTTCTTGAATTATTATGTCATTCATATTATCGCTCTCCCGCCAAAATTTCCTGCACCTTAAGTCTAGTTTCAGTGACTCATAAATATATTAATTATATTTAAATTTTTACGCTTAAAAAATCTATGTTGGAAAAAAGATGGTCGGTAGTAATTGAGATTGAAGTGTTTTAAAGCAACACACAAATCACAGTCTAATTTTCTTCAAGTTGTGATAATGTGGAATGTTGTCATGCATGAAGACTTGTTGATGGTAGAGAAACAATGGTGCAATTTGCTAAATATGGTCCCAATGCTGAACGAATGTAAGTCTGGTCAAAACACCTCCGTCTAGGGGTGTGATCCCAGATGCTCGTATTCAGAAAGAACGACAATAACCCCTGGGAACGTCTCTGCTCGTGCTCGTCGTGTTTCTCGAAGCCCATCTCCACGTTCCGAGGCTGGTGTAAAAACTGAATCCCTCATTTTATTTGATTTGGTAACAATGGCATGTTAGATGTTTTTCAGTTTTCTTTTTCAATTTTTTTTCAGGAATGAAAGAGCGGAGGAGTGCTGCCTGATGGGTCTTGAACGTAGCA
>BMAC01000064.1:663198-678002 GCA_014905375.1 Phtheirospermum japonicum | reverse complement strand
TCAGACACTGAGTTAAAGGTGAGTTAAAGGGGATTTAGGCTGCGATTGATTATAATTTTATTTTGATTTTTCTCTTTGAAATGATACAGAACAGTGATAAAAGAAAATTTGAGAATGAACGTTTAGAATTGTGATCGGATATGTAATGGAAACTTAATTATTAAAGTTAATTTAATATGAAAAATAATATAATAATAATGATAGTTAGTGTTATGTAAGTGTGAGAAGAGTTAATTTTATGTAAACAAAAATGTAGTGATTGTTTAAAAAAAGAAAAAAAAAAGATTGTAGTGATTAGTGGGCGAAAAAAGATAAAGTGAGTTAAAATATCAATTTTGAAATATTTTTAAGAAAAAATCTCAAATTAAAACAAAAAGGTAAGCAAGCGCAACCTAAGTTTTTGTAGGCACGTACCAAATGCAAAGCCCACATAAAATAAGACAAATTTTATTAATGCTAATTAGCCTAATTAATAAATCAATTATGGGCTTTGAAATCACTGTTCGTCCCAAATTTGAATCATTTTCATGAATTCAATTTTAATCACAGCGATTAAATTATATTACTATTTTTTTTATTATGAAAATATGACTTCAAAATTTGTGCAAGAAAATTTTTTTTTTTTTTTGATGAACACTTAGGATGTGTTCGAAAATATGGCCCGAACGATATTTTTCGAGTCCAGAAACTGACCAGACTTTTGTCTGTTCTAGATCAAAAAAGGATGTTCGATCCAGAGTTTTGAACACCCTGCTTTTGTTCGAAAATCTGGTCCACACTCTATTTTTTGTCTAAAGACTGACCATACTGCAGCCTCTGCAGTCTGTTATGGAAAAAAAAAAAAGTAGTAATCGCAATAGATTTTCAAACACCCTGGTTTTGTTCGAAAATCTGGTTCGAATGATATTTTTTGTTTTAGAAACTAATGAGACTGCGATTTGTTCTTCTTCTTTGCTGACCCCAATCCATTGATTCTCTTCTCTTCTCCTCTTTTTTTTTTACTATGTTGTTTTTCATTTTTTTTTTCTTCTTCCTTCTTCATCAGTGTTTTTTCTTTTTTCTTGTTTTTTAGACAATGAATCCTCTCCTCTCCTTTTGTTTTCGTTTTATTATTTTCTTCTAAAATATTAGATAGGAATAAAGTGATGAGCGGTTGATTTAGTTAAATGTAATGTATTTAAGAATCTTTTTTTGGTACTCTTATCCATTGGGGTGAACATAAATTTTAGGTGCGAATATCCGCACTCATTTTAAATACTCAATCAATCATTTTTGAAATCTAATACATACCTTATATCAATCATATTTATCAACACTTCTTTCACTTCTCTTTTCACATCATGTACTCATCATTTCCTTTTAAATTTAAATAAATAAAATATAATATACAACGTTATTCACTTTTTAAATATGATTTGTCAAGCAATAATTTTTAATACTTTTAAATAATATTAATATTCAAAACATCGATGAATCGTAACTGAATATACCATTTGTAGTCTATATTTTCATTTTGTGAAGTCCTACTTAATCTTATTTATTACCCGCTCAACCCAATCTGTTGTGTAGAATACTTTTGTGTCTATTTGGATTAGCATTTGTTGGTATTATGGATTTTGGTATTCAGAATTTTGGGATATTCAGAATTTTTTGAATAGTAAGAATTCTTATTTGTTATATGATTAAAAATTCTTCACTTTTTACTTTATATCAAATCATGTTTGAAAATGAATGATATTATAGTATAATATTGTACTTGTTAGTATTTAATTATAAAATATATTTGATTAAATATTTAATTCTTAAGTATTAAAATAAATAAGTATTCAATATTTGTAATACTAAATTTAGTATTCGCAATACTGAATCCAATAGGGCAAGACTCTTGTCAGACCTGATTAACGGATCATCCGTTAGGCCAAAATTTCATACCGCTACATTATTGTATAAAAATCAATACATTATAGTAAAAGTCAATACATCATAATACTAATACAAAAATCAATACATCATAACACGGGTCAGGTACATATGAAAAATCAATACATTAGAATATCGGATCAAATGATCTAATAGGTCATGACCCGTCAATCTGGCCTAACGCAAGTCTTTGCCAATCCAATATTACTATATAGTTTGCTCAACCCATCTCCGCTCAACCCCAATCCAACTCGAAGGTCCTACTTAATCTAAAACAGAGACTATTTCTTCCTTTTGTTCTCTACATCAAACGACTAATTTCTTTTGGCTTATGCTATGTGACTTGGGTCGGACTTTGGAGTTTCTAATGTAAAAGTAATAATAATAATAATAATAATTTTTATTATGTAAAAGAAAGAAATGGTGCAGTATGTGGGCCCCCACACATTTAGAGGCATTAGCTAACTTGTGGTCTCCCCAGTCCCACCTCACATGGGTTCTTTTTAGTGCCCTTGTAACTCCGGGACCCACGCTTACCCAAGTCAGACTCAAGGCTCCTCGTAGGTCCCACCCCTTTCTCTAATTTGTGGGTGTGGCACTTGGTACTAATTGGTTATTGTAAATTTATAACTAGACACTTGACATATGGAACCAATGGTCAAGTTTTCTATGTTGTACATGTATTGCTGTCAAGGAGACATTCACTTCGCATGAGGCAACATATACTCTTTTTTAAAAGAAACTATGCATCTATTATCTTTGAAGCGTATATTATCTTTTGGAATACATTTCACTTCACATGACGTAATATTGTAAATCGTGTTAATCAACTTATTAAACTGTACTAGCAGGAGGCAAATTTTGCGTATAAATTAAAATTAGAAACATTCGAGTAGAGAGTTAGTGGCGTATGCAGGATTTTGAATTTAGGGGTACGAAATATACACACACACATAAAATACATAAAATCTACAAATAAAAAATAGTGATACTTTTTTTTTAGTTTTTTCTAAAAAAATTATAGCAAAGGAGTTATTATTCTTATATAACAAAGATTATGAAAACACAAGGTTCAACTCCGAAAAATTGAATACGTTATTTTTTATTGGCAAAAAAAAAAGTCAATAAATCAAAAATTTGTAAAATAAATTAGCAAAAAAAAAATGTATGTAGAAGTAAAACCTTTATTTTATTTGCCAAGAAAAAAATCAAAAAAAGAAAAAAGATAAAATATGTAAAAACAATCAACAAAAAAAAAAGTGTTTTATTTGCTAAGAAAAAATATATACATTTTATTGCCAAAAAAAAAGTCAACAAAGCAAAAATTTGTAAAATAAATTAGCAAAAACGAAAATATGTTGGAGTAAAACCTTTATTTATTTTCCAAGAAAAATTCAAAAAAAGAAAAAAGAGAAAATATGTAAAAACAATCAACAAAAAAAAAGTATTTTATTTGCTAGGAGAAAATATATACCTGGGTTTGAACCCTCGTGGGTTTGTTACAAACCAAAATTATTAACCAATTCATCAATTCTCATATCATTGAAATTATATATATATATATATATATATATATATATATATATATATATATATATATATATATATATATATATATATATATATATATATATATATATATAGGGTTGGGTTCAAATGAAACCTGTCAATATATGTGAACCTAGGGACCAATCCTGACCATTAGATTGGATAATCTTAATGGTTGAGAACATGACACGTCAGCAAGGTAATTATGTAAAATATTGAATTAATTTAATTAAAAGGGTATTTTGGACATATATCAGCAATTCGAAAGAGCACTGCATTGCTCTTTAGAAAACACATGGGTAAAGAAAAAGCACTACGACTGTATACAAAAAGTATCACAAATTTCGTTTTATAAATAAATATAATTAAATTTAAAAATCTGAATATTAAAAAGTATCGCATGTGATTAATTTTAGCACTACATTACTGTATAAAAAAACACTGTTTAAATTACGAGTAAGAATTTTGGATTTTTACTATATTTTAGTTCTTTTATAATAACGTAGCAATGCTTTTCTTAATATTATTACAACGTTTTTTTACTACATTATCAGTGCTTTTTTCGATTGGCGAGTAACAGTCCAGCCATCCGCGGAGGGTCAGCCGCCGCCTGCGCAAAGCCGGCACCTGCGCAAAGCCACCACCGTCCAACACCATCGCCATCGCCCATCAACAACCATCAAAAATCCAACGGCGACAGCCTGCCTACCACCAGGCGAACAACGGCAGCACCATCATAAATCCAACGCCGAACCACCATCACAACTGATCGCCACCCCAGCGGCCCGACGATTTCAACACTACCGCCGTCCGGTCCAGCCACGGTCAATCGGCCCGGCCTCAATTGGTAAAGCCCAGCCACGACAACCTCCAATCATGGCCGCGCCACCCATTCAATCCGTCACCACAGACCACCAACCACTTCACGCCTGACTGAACCATCGCCACCCCAATCACCATCCGCCGTACACAATCCGGCAAACCAAAAATCTAAATCCCCAAACCGCCACGACCGAAACCCAGCGGCCCCACATGTTGAAACGTCGCTGCCATAAGCCCGAAGTCACATCCGCCATCGCCGATTCAGAAGGGGCGCGTCAACCAACGGCGCACGGTGAACCAGCCTCCGCTTCCACGCTGTCGCCTACGCCGTCCAATTGGCCGTCGCCGAGCGCTTTTCGCGGCGACCGAAGGAGGAGTCCACTGCACCGGCCGATTTCTGGAGATCAGAAAACAGGGAAGAAAAAATCGCCCGAGCCCGGAGAGATAGAGAGATGCCTGAGCGCCGCCGCTGAATTGCTGACGTTTTCCCGCCGAGCTTCAATCGGCGATGGCGACGGCTTCAATCGGCGATGGCGATGGCTTCAATCGGGCGATGGCGTCCGGCTCCAGTCGATTCGAGACCACCGCCGCTGCCAAAACGCCGCGGGTGTGCTTCATCGCGGCCGTTTCCTCGCCTCCGCCGCTGCCAAACGCCGCCTCCGCCTCGCAAGTTCATTGGGCCGCTGCCGTCGACAAGTCAGTAGAGAGGGATGATCGGCCGATTTTGGGGGAGAGAGGGATGAGCGGCCGGTTGGTTTTGGGGGAGAGAGTGATGAGCGCCGATTTTGGGGGAGAGAGGGAGAGAAGGGTTTGGGGTAGAGACGGGGGGTTGGGGTTTAAATTGATTAAGAGGGTTATGTAAATTTACATAAACACCCTTGTCCTTCTATATATATAATTAAATGAATTTAAAAAATCGAAAAAAATCTGGTCCACACATTCTATTAGATCTACGGCCTGTATTGGTTCCTAGGTTCGCATATATTGACGTGGATTTCATTTGAACCCAATCATATATATATAATATATATATATATATATATATATATATATATATATATATATATATATATATAATATATATATATAGGATTGGGTTCAAATGAGAACCCGTCATTATATGCGAACCTAGGGACTAATCCTGGCCTTAAATCTAATATTGCACAGTGCAATTATATGTCCAGGTTCATTGTGCTTTTTACACAGTACTGTAGTGCTAAAATCAGTCCAGTTTTTTTAATTTTAATTATATATATATATTTTTTACGTTTTAAAACATGCAATATGTATCTTAAATTGTAGATCTTGAGAATGTGGTTAATTTGATATGTATTTCATTCAAAACAAATAAAAGTTGAAAAAATTATGGTTTGTTGAAGATTTGAGTTTAATTTCAAATTTTTGAATTTGCAGTTTATAGACGAAATTTGCAATGCTTTTTGTATACAATCGTAGTATTTTTTTTTCTTAATCTATTGTGCTTTCCAAAAAACAATTTAGTGCTCTTTGTAAACGTTGATAAATGTCCAAAATACCATTTTTAATTAATTAATGCATTTTTTTACATTATTACCATGCTGACATGTCATGATCTCAACCATCAAGATTATCCAATCTAATGGTCAAGATGAGTCCCTAGGTTCACATATAATGACGGGTTCTCATTTGAACCCAACCCTATATATATATATATATATGGAAGTTCTACATTACTTTCACGGTACCATTCCTCATGTATTTTTAACCCAGCACAAAAGACAAATATTCCGAATATCGTCGTTAGATTATTTCAGTTTTTATGAAATGGAATACATCAATAACTTGAAATACATGGAGTATGGTACAGTGGGGGGCACCGTAAAATTTTCCATATATATATATATATATATATATATATATATAAGTTTATTTCGGGGCTACAATTGTGTCCCTTGAACCCATGTAGATCTGCCACTTAGTAGGGTCACCCGAGGAATGTGTATTTATTTCATTTTCTATGTGAAATACGAGTAGGAGGTTACTCTTAATTAGGAGGTTATTTTATTTGTCAATACCACAACACTTTTGCAAATTCATCATTATCATTGTGCTCATATATTTAATATTAAATTATTATAATTATTATTTAATTTTATTGTATTTGGATTTCGAAATAATTCTTTTTTTCTAATTTTAAGAAATTATTGTCATATATACTCCCACTAAGAAATATGTTTAATTAATTTTCCTAATGCTTATCACAAGAAATACTCAAAATTTTAAAGATTCATGCATTTTTTAAATAGAATATAACAAATCATAGAAAGAGAAGTTTCTCTCACCTTACGGACTAATTTATTTTATTTATTATTATTTTCTTTACAATAACACCCGGGACAATGATAAATTAACCCGGGATTTTGTTGCCACAATGTTTTGGAATTGAAATTTCTTTTTCACATATTAATCCCGCGACGCTGGTGGCAACAACATTCCGAAATATTATTAACTTTTCTCTTTGAGTTTGACCCCAAAATTTTCATTTTCGACTAAAATAGTTCGGGACCCGGTTGACAATCGCATCTTGCTTTAATTTATTACTATTATTGTTATTAATTAGTGGGACGCTGTTGGTAACAACATCTCGATTTTTTTTCTTTTTCTTTTTTATTTTAACTACACTTGATCAATTTCTAATAATATTAATATTATTTAATTTAATTTTGCCTTCATTTTCAAGATGAGTTCAGTACTACATATTGAAAATTTTTTATAATGGACTACAAAATGCACTCTGAATACGTGTGATAAATTACACCTGTGGCTTTTATATTAATCAATCAGATCAATTCGAGAAATTAATTATTTGGAGTCATTCATTCACGTGCTTTGAGATGACTTAATCGATAAATAACAAAATTAGGTCACCTATTATGTCAAGAAATTCCAAATTAACGGCTAGTCACTGGAGAACATATAAAAGTTTTTTTTTAGATTTGACATGTAAGCGACCTTTGATTACCCTTTTTATTCCTAATCCGTTTAGTAACTATGCAGCAATTTATTTTTATCTTTTTTGAAAGAACTATGCAACAAATTAACCTAATGAAAAACTGATTATCAGACCAAAATTCGCAGAAATTAAACTAGTCAGATGGTCCGTGACATTAATATTAACTTTTGCTATATAAAACTGCACGTGGTCAGTGGTCCATGTAGTTTAATTTGCAATGCCGTAATCAGCTCCATAAGTTAGAAGGTTTGGATATTAAAATCGACTTATAACATATTTATGACAAATTAAAAATTATAAAACCACAGAGCCGAATCTCTATTGTTGTACGTACCCAAGAGTACAATTGATATAGCCCTTAATAAAATCTCTAAAATGCAGGTTAGGCTTTAATTTAAGATTAGGTTGATAATTTTATTGTTGGTATACAACCTCCCCTTCCCCATTAATTGCACCTAGACTTAGAATGACAGTGGAAGCAAAAAGCGTCACTGCAACGTATTGAATATTATTAGATACATCCGTGTGTTAAGTTATATCGTTTATTTAAATATAAATATTTATTATAATAAATATTACATGTTTTGATTGAGCGAAATTTGTGTTAATTTATATTATGAAAAAATTATATATTAATATTTTTCATATTGAAAATAATTTATAAAATTTATTGAAATGAAGAATGATATTTATTGTAATGAAGAATATTTATCACAACAGACGTGGATATTTTTATAATAATGAATATAAATATTTGTATGCATGTTACATATTTATAAATAAACATTTATCACAATATATTTTTTTATTACTATAATTATAAAATTTTATTTTGAAAAGATTTGCACATTCATCATATTAAACATGTCTTTCCACTCGAGTATAGTAATTTCTTGCACCATATCAATGGACGAGTCGGAGTTTGGAATTTAAACTGGTCTATAATCTCATAATTCACATTTCGAATTAATAAGTACTATTAATAGTGAGTTAAGTGAAACACGGGATACAACATTAAATTAAAATAGAAATTCTTAGTGTGAGTAAAGTGAAATACGGGACAAGACATTAAATTAAAATAGAGATTTATAGTGAGTAAAGTGAGTCTACTATATCGTTTATATTTGTCATGGCACACTCTTGACTATGTAACAAGTAATAATAACAATTATAAAGTTGTTGTGTATTTATATTTGATAATAAAGACCTGCAATCAATATATATTTTTAGGGTGTGCATTGTATAAAATTTTAAATTTGGCACAATAATTTGTATATTACGCTTGATTAAATACACGTGGAACATGCTCAATCAGAGAGCGTAGAAATACTGAACTGATTCAACCGTTAGACCTAGATGTAATGTTTTAAAAATCGGACCGGTGAACGAACCGGTCTCCTCACCGGTTCACGGTTCAATCGGTCGGATCAGTTCAACTGCCGATATTAATAAGAATATAATATTCTTAATATATAGTATGAAGTATTATGTAATGTATTAATATAAATATTGATTTGATTCGTATTTGGAAAAAGTAATTAATTTATTATATAAATATTTTTAATTTATTTATAGTCTATTAAACATATTAATGTAGTTTTTTGTTATGTGATATATTAGTCATAGACCGCTATCTTAATTATTAGTCTAGATTATTAAGAGATATACAAATAGAAAAATAAAATTGACCGAACATAATTTATTTATTTTTCATATCGCTTGATTTAGTTCCATGGATCATTAATATAATTATGCCAATTTAGTTGAATCATACACATTATTTTGCACATAAAAATAGTTTAACCGGTTCAACCAGTTTTTTTGCCGGTTTTCATCAGTTTAACCGGTTCTTGATCGCTAAAACGGTTTTATAAGTGTGATCGGGCCGGTTCAATGGCCGGTTCCCGGTTTAACCGGCCGGTCTGGTCCGATTTTTAAATCATTGCCTAGAAGTTTGAGAATTCATCATTCCACACACTGCCTGTTTGCCCTAGCATTCAAAATACTGGATTCGGTATTCTGAATACAGAATACTTGTTTGTTCTAAAATTCAAAAATTAAATACTCAAACAACAATATTTTACAATTAAATAATTAAATATTACTAATACAATATAATAATACACTACCACCTACTTTTCAAACATGATTTGATATCAAATATAATATAATAATACATTATCATCCACTTTTTAGACATGATTTGACATCTACAATAAAAGTAAAGAATTTTGAATCCTATAACAAACAAGAATTCTTACTATTCACAGAATTTTGAATACCCTAAGATTTTGAACACCAAAATTCAGAATTCTAACGAATGCTAATCCAAACAGGTAAGATTATTACCAAAAATGGTAATTAACTAGTCAATGTACCATTAACACATACCTATGACACCGTTCCATTAGAAATAAAAAGAGCTTGTCGCATAATCTGTAACTTTCAATGTATTTAACATAATAAGATTAGCATTTTCATGTAGTTCATCAAATGAAAGCCCCCACACGAGTATTTCTTAAATAGATATAATATCTATCTATCTATCTAAATGTTAGCCTTTATATATATATATTTTTCAAAATTTTTTCGCCTATTTCACTTACTATTTCTAACCATACATGTTTATTATTTATGTAAATATATTTTTCAGGATTACGATATCTGAAAGTTAAAAAACTATAAAAATAATGAATAAAAAAACTAAAATAACAATAAGCTTTTAAAGAAAATCGAGAAAAAAAATAAAAAAAATAGAAAACTTATAAAATGTATTTAAGATCTATAAATAAATGTTAATAATTTTGAACGGTAAAAAAAAAGAAATGATAAAAAATACAAAAAATTAAATTAAATCTTAAACATTATGAAATAAATGTAAAAATTTATAAAATAATGCAAAGTAATAATAATCTTTTTTAAAAAAATAAATCAATTTATAAAACAAATTTAAGCTCTATAAATAAATTTTAATATTTTTGAAAGTTACAAAATAAAAATAAAAAGAACATAAATATTATAAGAAATCCAAAAATAAATATTAAAAATATTAAAAGAAGTCTCAAGAAAAAATGAAATAAATGTAAGAATTCATAAATAAGTTTAATGTTTAAGTCCGAGGAAAAAATATGGGTTTATTTTATATTTTTTTATGATTTATTAATTCTTTACTTTGTGTTCTTTATTATAATATTTCTATTTTTTATATATCAACTTTAAGGTTTAAGATGTAGTTTATTTTAAGTCTTATATTTCTTATGTGGTGTTATAAATTATTGTTAGTATTATTTTATATCATTTATAATAATTATTTTTATTCTTATTTTTTTTGTCTTTCAATATTGTAATAATTATATAATTATTTTTCACTAATTTTATAAAATCTTTGTGATTTATTTTATATTATTTATATATATTTTGATTTTTAATTTTTTAGATTATTAAATAAGTATTTATAATTATTTAATTATATTTTGTCGTCCAAAGATGAGGTGTCATAAAATCAATAAAATCTCAGTATTGGGGGACAAGCTGCAAGTTACGCATAGTTCGTATGACAGTTTGTTACAAATAATAGTTTGTATAATATATTGTAAAAAAAAACCATAATTGCTTGGGGGGCTAAGAGTAATTAGCCCTTATAATAATGACATGACCTATTAGTCTTATTTTTTTTTAGCCATTATCTATTTCATGATGTCACAACTATTTTGCATTCACAAATCTATTTACAATGATTATCACAATTCTGCGTATACATATTTCACCCATTGGAACAATCACTTTCACATTAATTATTTACGCCAAACTTAACTTTATTATTTTTTTAGAAAATAAACTTTACATTTAAATTTAATTTACTTTTTTTGTTGACTTGATCCTTTTTTCTTTTTTAGTTCACGTCCATCAAAATTAATAAAAAAAATATTATTTTGTAAAACTTAATTTATGTCATTGACATTCCAAATGATTTTCTATATTCAATTGGTAGAATTACACATATCACTATTTAAGGAAATGATATATTAATTTATTTTAATTCATATGTTTCACTTTAATGAAATAATCATAAAGTATGTTGGGTTAGTTGATATTTCCTAATCTGATTAGTCCAAAACGAATCATTTGCTCAGTGAAGAGGTTCATTTGAGTGACTTGGGTAGGGTTTAATAAACTCAAATATAATCTAATAACACAACTTCTTTAACTAAATTCAACCAAAGTAAAAAAATGTCCAACTTTATACTTTACTCTTTTAAATAAAATAAAAGTAATTTAACATATATGATAATTATATGAACTATATGTTTCAATTGAATCAACTCATGTTGTATGTCGATAATTATTACATAACACTATAGTCTTAAATTTTTTAAACAATTGAACATGTGTTTTTAGTATGAGTATAAATTTGAATCAGAATATATAACTAGGTTGTTTTGTTTCTTACTTTTCTAAATTACATTATAAAAAAAATAAAAATCTAAATTATACAATCATTTTTTGTTATATGCATTTAATTTTCTTAGAAGGACAAACATAAATTTCACTTTGTCTTTGAATACAAAAACTAAAGAAGAAGATATGGTGATATGAATATTCTTTATATTATGTAATAAAAGTGACTAATATGATTAATTCATGACTAATTAAATGGGAGAACTTGAAACTATTGGTATGCGATGGATGACATATTAAACTATAATTAGACGTATAATATAATTCACAAAAAGCCGTTTCATAATATATAAATGTGAAGTTATTTATTTTTGATTTATTTTAAATTTATTTTTGTTGATCAATAATCATGACTTAAATATTTTATATTATTATATTACATTAATAAACTAATAATATTGAATATACATCGAATAAATTTACAAGATGTATTTTAATTCGATTCACGACTCTCACAGTGTTAAGCACCGGTTACTTGAAGTAAAAGACATGAAGTGTGATCGAAATGTCCAACCACTAAGTAAAAAATCGATCCATTGCTTTGACAACAAAACTAGGGAATAAAACTCAAGACCAGTTAAAATCCACAATTAAAAAACCAAGTGTCAATTTAGGCCAAGTAGATATAGCTACAGCTGGTGTTCAATTTTATGGCTCTTTAAAATAATAAAAATGAAAATCATTGACCACAAGCAGTGGCACAAAGGTAGCCCTAAATCCAACTCATATAAAATAAAAAAAGAAAAGAATTAAAAGTTAAATGGCGCTCAATAAATCTATTGTGTTTACCCAAAGATTCATTTTAAAATTTAATAGTATATTTTATGTACTAAGAATTTTGGCCTAACAATCTATTGCCATAATGAACAAATTTCTGACCGCACCAGCCACCAGTTGTACTTCTCCAACCTTGAACCATAACAAATTTTTTTCTTGTATATCCTGAAAAAACTTCGCCCACAAGTAAGAATTTGGAGGTAGATTAAAAAAGAAAAAAAGCTGATAGATATGATCCTAAAAACCCACCTTTCATTTTCACCGAACCTAACTTTAAATAATTCATTGTATTTTCTCAATCCTACCGTTAGCTTGGGTGCAAAACAAGAAACCACACAACAAACGTAAGACCCCACTTGGGTGTTCACTGACTTGCTATGATGCCTATGGAATCTAGTTTTCTTCATATCTGGCACTTGGATTATATTATTCCTCGTCTGAAACTCTATCTTCCCTGTTGTGGAAAGAACAAAAAAATTCAATCTTGTACGGACAAGTATTTGGAGTTGTAGTAAAGAGATGGACTCGATTAGCTTTATTAGTGATCAGGTTTTCATGATAAGACAATTTCCATCATGGTGCAAAATGCATAAACATATTTGTTCGAATTAGTTGGCTTAATGATATAACTAACCTTTCAAAGTTTAATATTTTAAAAAATAATTCTAGCGAAAACCATCGTCATAATCGAATAGCTATCGTATTGAATTATTAAGAATTCTGGTTTAATTTTATGAAATTTATTCAATTCTTACAAAAAAACCCTTTAACTTTCTTTGTACACTCTATTCTGATGATGAGATGCATAATATAATAGGTGATAATGATACGCATTATATACTCAATGTTGAGAATTTTATTCTTGGGAATAATTCCTTATTTAATTGTTTGCCTTTCTTGGGTACAAAATATATTAGGGAACTAGAATTAGGACTATAGATTTATTTCCTAAATTGTGTACAAGAGTTTAATTATTTCTAGATTGTGTTTAGAATTTGTTTTTAGGTATTTACCAAGTTTAGAATTCTAGATTTGTCTATTTAAGACAAGGGGATTCCTAAAGCTTGTACTTATGGTCTTTAAGCACGGATTTCGAGAGAACAAAAGACGCAAGACGACGAACAAGAGCAAGAACACGAAGAACTACTTGTAGCCATTGATCGAGATTAACAAGCTCTTCGAAGTTGCGTGACCAATGGAGAAGATCTTGCCATTCCGGCAACAAGTATTTAGTATCAAGTTTATTGATATTTAGTTTTCATATAATACTTTATATTTTTGTATTAAGCGTGAACAAGAAAGTAATATAGTTTTCGGGTTTGTACACCCAAGTTCACAAGTACTTTTACTTGTGAACTGAATTTGTTCAATCGTGTTCTCGTATTTTAATTCCGCTGCATATATTTATTTCACTCTGGTCGATATTGTTAACCAGTGTTGGTAAACATTGAATAACAATATCGTAAAACTGAGACTTATTTTTAAAATCATATACCTTCAAATTCTACAATTGGCATCTAGAGCGGGTTACTTAACCTTCTAAGTACTGATCCTTATTTGTCTAGGTACTATGGATACTCCGAGGAAGAAGAGCATGGTTGCTACAGAGGATGTCAATGATTCCGAGTCAACTGAACCTGATCCATCCTTATTTACCAATGTTGTGTGGGATGACGACGTCCATGTTGGTATCCTTGAAACCAACATCGTGTGCCTGAATGCAGAAACAACTGATTATCAAGAGGAATACGAGCAGCTGAGTGTTGACCACCTAGAATTGTTTGTCAGTTGGAGTAAACAGGCACTCAAGGGCAAATAGTTCGAAAAAGAAGTAGAGAAGCTAATCAAAGAAAAGGATGATCAGCTTGACATAATTGTCCGCTTGGAAACGTCGCTCACCAAGAAGGATGCTGAGTTAGAAAAGGTGAAAATCGAGTTGACAAAGGTTCAAGGAACCATCTCAAATCTCAACAAAGGCAAGGCCAAGGTGGATGAGATTCTGGAATCGAGTATCCCGAATTGTTCAAAATACGGGATTGGATACAAGCATGTTCAAAAGCCAATTTCAAGTCAAAAGGTGAAGTCAACCAAACGCCACAAGAGGAGAAGAAGGCAATACGTGTGTCATCACTGTGGTGAACCAGGTCACATACGACCATACTACTGGAAGCTTGTTGGCAAGCAAACTCATTTTAAAAGGTCGAAGCTGACTGCTGAATCCCATGTTGGTTCCCGTGTTACCAACATCAATACCAACACCAGGTTCAAACAAGTTTGGGTCAAAAAA
>BMAC01000064.1:633832-661725 GCA_014905375.1 Phtheirospermum japonicum | reverse complement strand
ACTGATATCAAGTGCAACATGATCTGTACCTCCCTGAAATCCCACGTCCCTGGAGCCTGGTACTTCGACAGTGGATACTCTAAACACATGACCGGCTCGAAAGATCTCCTCTCGAATATTGTCAAGTTTCAAGGAGGAAAGATTAAGTATGGTGGAGGTACAAATGGCCAAATCATTGGCCAAGGAACCCTTCATGTACCTGGTATTGCAAAGCTTGAGAATGTGTTGTTGGTTAAAGGTTTAACGGCGAACTTGATAAGTACTAGCCAACTGTGCGATGGTGGTTTCAATGTCAAGTTCACTCGTGAAAGATGCGAAGTTTATGGCGAAGGCACTGCATGTATTCTCATTGGTCAGAGGACCTCAGATAATTGCTAATCTACATAGAAGAACATTGACTGTGCTCTGTGATACTTCCAGTGCCATTGATATCTCGAAAAATCTGGTCCAGCTTTCTCGAATCAAACACATTGACATAAGGTACCACTTTATTCGAGACTTGGTTGAGAGGAAGATAGTTAGCCTTGAGCATATAGGAACAGACAATCAGCGTGCTGACATCTTCACTAAGGCATTAGATTTCGAGACCTTTTCTCGTTTGAGGAGAGATCTCGGTATGTGCATTGTCTAACCAATGTTGGTTTGTGATGTTGTGACACCCATTATCAACATCAGTCACAACATCTGTATACTTTTGCATGCATTTTTATCTTTTTTTTCATACATAATTCTAATACATTGAGTTTGATTGAAAGTGCAATAAGGTCCTGTGTTGCAATAAAAGTGATGACAAAAAGGACCAACCTCTTCAAAATTAGGTGATTATGGGACTTGCCCGCAGAAACTGGTTTTCTCCCAGGTCCAAAAACAAGAGGTTTTTAATAGCTTTGCTGAAGATTAAAAGATTCAGATCCCTTCAAGGATGAAGAAAATCTGGATACAAAATGATCCAATCTTTAAATATTACCTTCTTGAGAGATCTTGACGTAGTCATTAACTTGGGTTAAGGGGTAAGCTTCCATTGACTTCACCTGAGGTAATGTTGGTTAATGATGTTGTCAGTAATAAAAAGTAACATTGGATCAAGTCACTGAAATCATAATGTGTTCTTTTTAACCTTTTTAGGTTATGAATTTTAGGCATCCCGTAGGACATTCATACTTTGTGAAGATGCCATCTTGTTGTGCGTTCTGTTGTTTGTGTTCGTGTCTATATTAATTCTCTTAATCTTGTTTTGAATCTTGCTAACCGCGTGTTTCAGTGGAGTTGTAATCGGTAGGTTGGACAGGTAATAAAGATATTGATTTGGTGAGTGAAAAATTGCTTTGCAAAGAATTTGTTCAACTATGGTGATGGTTTATAAAAATCTAGCTCTATCTCGGTTTTCTAAGTAGTTGAGATTTGTGGTTTTTATTTCCAAAATCAAGATGATAGAGTAGTTGAGTTGAGATCGTGTGTCTTATTTTGAGAAAGAGTKGGGGAGTTATTTTCTTAATTTTACTTTTTCTTTCTCAAAATTTTACTACCTGCGACACTCGATTTTTGGTTTGTAGTTGTTTTCAGTCTCTTGCAGAATATCGAATTCACCATCACCCAGTAAAGCTCCAGAAACATACTTTGCGTCTAGCTAATAAGAAAATTCCACCCAAAGAGAGAAAAGAAGAAGTCCAAAGCTGCTGTGCCAGCCCATGTTGGTTCTGGTGTTGTGACACTGAAACCAACATCCCCTGCAGATAATCCCGCCTCCTCTCCAAGCTTCGATTCTGACAATGTTCCATCTGCCAGTGCACCGATGTCAACATTTGCCTCCGACCACTATGCTAGCTCTGATGAGGCTCCGTCTCAAGCCGTTGAGATTGAAGACATGGAACCAATATCCACGAGGTTCTTGGCGAGTGAAGCTGAAGAGCTGTTCTTGGGATTTCAAAATCGAGGCATGATTGCTGAGCGCCAAATCCCTGTTGGTGTTTTCGTGAAGCAGAATCTGATTAACTTCTTTAGACACCGAGGCACCTCTTCGAGCTGGTGTCATGTCTGATGTTGGTTCTGGTATTCCCAACATCAGTACCAACATGGTTCATTTTTCTGCTCCGTTTGTCCGAGCCCATATTACTTTGTTTGATAACCAGGTTGCACAACACCATGCGCTTCGGAACTCGTTTATTGGGGTGCTTTTGCTTTCAGAACAAAAAGGGGGAGAAGATGTAGAAGACGCTGCTGTGAATGTGGTTCGTTTTTGTTTGTTTTAAACAATGGTTGCTTCATTCAGGGGGAGTTTCTAATTTAGGGGGAGTTTCTAATTCAGGGGGAGTTTTTAGTCTTTTGATCATTTTCATGCGTCTTGGGTATTTTGTCCAGAAAGGCAAAAGGGGGAGATTGTTGAGGATTTTATTCTTGGAAATAATTCCTTATTTAGTTTTTTGCCTTTCTTGGGACCAAAATATATTAGGGAACTAGAATTAGGACTATAGATTTGTTTCCTATATTGTGTACAAAACTTTAATTATTCCTAGATTGTGTGTAGAATTTGTTTTTAGGTATTTACCAAGTTTAGGATTCTAGATTTGTCTATTTAAGACAAGGGGATTCTTAAAGCTTGTACTTACGGTCTTTAAGCACGGATTTCGAGAGAACAAAAGACGCAAGACGACGAACAAGAGCAAGAACACAAAGAACTACTTGGAGCCATTGATCGAGATTAACAAGCTCTTCGAAGTTGCGTGGCCAACGGAGAAGATCTTGCCATTCCGGCAACAAGTATTTAGTATCAAGTTTATTGATATTTAGTTTTCATATATTACTTTATATTTTTGTATTAAGTGTGAACAAGAAAGTAATATAGTTTTCGGATTTGTACACCCAAGTTCACAAGTACTTTTACTTGTGAACTGAATTTGTTCAATCGTGTTCTCGTATTTTAATTCCGTTACATATATTTATTTTACTCTGGTCGATGTTGTTAACCAGTGTTGTTAAACATTGAATAACAACATCGTAAAACCGAGACTTATTTTTAAAATCATAAACCTTCAAATTCTACACTTAAGTCATATTGGGTATACCTATTTCAACTCATCATTAAAATAGATAACCATTAGGTATATACATATCAAAGTCCCACATTCTATTAGATACATTAAAACTCAATATCTTAAATCTTATTGATCACTTTTAACTAGGATTCTTTATTTGGCAGTTCACGATATATAATTATTTCACATATAAGCTCAATGTTGAATTAAAGATCCAACAATCTCCCACTTAGACTATATGTGTAACCTTATAATTATACATTTCAAAATATAACCATGTGAGCTCAAATTTGTTGTCATAACCAAAGTGTATTTATATCTAATCCGGTCCATCAACTATATCAACATAAGATCAAAGCGGCCTTCATTACATTTATCATAACTTGACCCATTAATGGCATATGTTAACACAACTAAATGACATGGATCAGATGTGGATGTGTAGCATTGAAATTTCATGTATTGTGATTGTAACATACTTATTTTCAACTGGTCCACCTTAAAAACTTAGTGAGATCAACCATATATGAAAATGAATCAACCAAATAACTTAATTTCTGCAGAAAATAAACTCAAAATTTCTTTAAACTGAAGTAACTGAAAAACAGAGAACATTATCATCACACAAGTTCCACTAAAATAAATATCCTCAAAAGGTTTGACACTCATACTAACAGTATGCTCGTAAAATATTTTGGGTTGCAATCCCTTGTAAGTGACTCCGCAATCATGGAGTTTGTAATGATATATTCAATAGAAAATTATTCATTTTAAATTCTCTCTTTAACAACTAGAAACTTGATGTCTATATGCTTGGACTTCATCGAGCTCCTATTGTTATTGGAATACAAGATTGGCAATTTATTGTCACAAAATAACTTAATTGGCTTTTCAATACCTTCCACTATGTGGAGCCCCGTGACAAAGTTTCAGAGCCATACTCCGTCGTTAGATGCCTCATAACATGCTATAAGTTTTGCTGCCATGGTAGAGGAGGCTATAATAGACTGTTTAACACTTCTACAAGATATAACACCCCAGCCAGCATGAACTCATAGCGTGACATAGATTTCATACTATCTTGGCATCCAGCATGATCGGAGTCAGAATATCCAAAGATCTTAATTTGATTTGACCTTCGATATGTGAGCATGTAATCTTTTGTTCTTTGCAAGTACCTTAAGACCCGTTTAGCTGCCTTCCAGTGGTCTAGTCCTGGCTTGATCAAATATCTACCCAGCATCCCAACAATGTACGTAATATTAGGATGCGTACATACCTGAGCATACAATAGACTCATTACTGCTGAAGCATACGAAATCTTCCGCATTTTATTTTCTTCAATTTATTTTTAGGGCACTGTTCGAGACTAAATTTGTCTCCCTTATTCATAGGGTTATATCCTGGTTTACAGTCCTGTATGCCATACCTTTTAAGAACCTTTTCAATATATCTCTTTTGTGATAATCCCAAAAATACATCGAGAACGATCTCGGTGTATTGCTATCCCTAACACAAAAGAGGCATCACTAAGATCCTTCATCTCAGAATTCTTAGCTAGAATATCTTGGTGTCGTGTAATAAGTCTATACCATTGCTGGCAAGCAAAATGTCATCGGCATACAAACTTATGGTATACACTATCAATGACACCTCAAAACTAAATGAGATGATCACTTGATGAAACTTGAAATACCATTGTCTAGATGCCTTCTTGAGACCATAGATGGACTTAAGTTTGCAAACCATATTCTTTGAATCTTCCGAAACAAAGTTTTTAGGTTGCAATTTATAAATCGTCTTATCAATGTCGCCATCGAGGAACGTTGTCATTACATCCATCTGATGTAACTCAAGATAAAAGTGTGCCACTAATGCCATTATAATCCTGAAAGAGTCTTTCGAAGAAACTAGAGAGAAAGTCTCTTTATAATCGAGGCCTTCTTTCTATGTAAATCCTTTTTCAAAAAGATGTGCTTTGTATCATTCTACATTACCTCTTGAATCCCTTTTGGTCTTAAATATCCATCTGTAACTAATGGGTTTCACACATTTGGCAATGAGACACATTACCACATGTCATTATTACTCATGGACTTAATCTCTTCATTCATGGCATCTTTCCACTTTTGAGAATTTGAGCTTTCAATGTTTGATGGAAGTTGATAGGACCATCTTTCATCACTCCAATGCCAGTTTCATTTTATTGGAGAAATGCAATGTAAACATCTGAAATTGCACTTTTTCTTTCCCTAGTGAATCTCCTTAATGGAATAGGTTCTTGAGGTTGTAGAGTTTGTTGATTTGGAATAATTTGCGGAATGGGAGGTTGTTCGATATTGTCTTGATTTATGTCTTGAACAGAGTCAGGAATGAAACTCTAATCAATGCCAACAATACCAGTGGGAATATCCACATATTCCTCTTCAAAGACAAAGTCATTAACTCTATTTCCCCTCGTAAACTCAACATCCTCAAAGAACCGGGCATTTACCGTCTCAAAAATAGTTTTAGTTGTGGGATCATAAAACTTGTACCCTATGGATCTTTTAGAATATCCAAAAAAATAATAACTAACTGTCCTTGTATCCAGTTTCTTTTCATTAAGCCTATAAGGTCTAGCCTCAGCTGGACACCCCCAAACATGCAAATGCTTTAGACTGGGCTTTTTACCCGTCCAAAGTTCATAAAGGATTTTATCAGTTTCTTTGGTTGGAACTATGTTAAGATATATGCTGCAGTATTAAGTGCTTTTCCCCAGAGTGATTATGGTAAGGTAGAATGACTAATAATACTCTTTACCATATCCTTAAGTGTCCTATGTTGTCTTTCAGCAACACTATTCATAGTGGGTGAACCCAGCATGGTATACTGTGGGGCGATACTGCATTCATCTAGGAATTTAGAAAATGGTACTGGACGTTGTTCACCTGATCCATCATATCTACCGTAGTACTCACCACCACAATCAGATCTAAAGCTTTTAATCCTTTTGTTGAGTTGATTATCAACTTTAGCCTTAAGGGCCTGTTTGGGCTAGTATTCGTTGAGATTCTGAATTCTTGTATTCTGAATCCTTGAGTATTCAAGATTCTATGAATAGTAAGAATTCTCGTTTGTTACGGGATTCAGAATTATTTACTTCTTATTGTAGATGTCAAATCGTGTCTGAAATGTGGATGATAATATATTATTATATTGTACTTGATGTCAAATCATGTATGAAAAGTGGGTGATAGTGTATTATTATATTTTATTTAGTAATATTTAATTATTTAGTTGTAAGATATTGATGTCTGAGTATTTGATTTTTGAGTTTTAAAATAAACGAGTATTCGGTATTGTGAATCCCAAATCCGGTATTCGGTGTCCTAGCCCAAACAAGCCGTAAAGGGTTTGAACACGTACAATGACTGTGACTTTTTATGATAAAGATATATTAGCAATAACTAAAATCATCTATGAACGTTTTAAAATATTGTTGACCATTCCATGCAACCATAAGGAATGGCCCACAAATATCCGTATGTATAAGTTCTAAGACATCTAAAGTACTGTTGGCTACAAATATCCTTTGATTGGTTTGTTTTCCCTTAATAAAATTAATACAAATGTCATAATATGGAGACATAAAGGATTGAGAACTTTGATAGACACAAGTCTTTCAATTCTCCATTTGCAGAATTGGCCCAGTCTCTTGTGCCATAACGTAGCTGAATTCTCATTGGTTAATTTTCTTTTCACACCTCGTGTGTGTAGATGGAGGAATTCATTAAATGAAGCAATAATATCTAGCAAGTAAAGATTACCGTAACTTGATAAAGAACTAGAATCAACAAATTTTGAATCATGAAACATCCTAAATTTTCCACTTCCAAATGAACAAGAATTATCAATTTTATCTAAAGGAGAAATAGAAAAAATCAAATTTCATCTAAATAACGGAACAACAAATGTCTCATCAAGATCTGAATAATATCTAGTCTTTAACGATAATTTAAATTTTCCTATTGCTTCAACCTCAACTGTCTTGTCATCACCCACATAGATGTATCTTTCACCTTCATTTGACTTTCGATAATAGAGGCAACTCTACATAGACACACTGATGTGAGTTGTTGCACCGGAATCTATCCACTATGTGGGTTTAGGAACCAAAGTTTCGTCTTCGTTAATTAGTAAGTATTTATCTCCTTCGCTCTTTAATTTAATTTGATTGCTTTCATGAGTTTGATTAAGTCTCTTAGAATATTAATTTTCAAAACCCTTTATTTTTACTTCCATGTCGAATTATGCTCTTGATTGGATTGATGATTGAGTTGAGTTTATTGATGATGAAATTGATGAGATTTTTTGGCTAGATCTAACGGGTCTAGAGCCTAGAATCGTCGTGAACCATCAATTGGGATTTTTCCAAGAGATCGTGGAACTATTCGAAGCTCTAGAACCCTCGATTCATAAAACTTTTCAAAAACCTTTGATTTAATTATTATTCGTTTTAATCAACTTATTGTTTTTATGTGTTTAGATTAGACTTTTATTTTTATTTCTTATTTGTGAACGACAAACACAAGAAACACTTCCGAATCTAGTTTTCCTTGAGAGGTGACTTGAGTCAACTTATCAACCTACACGCGATCCCGTTCTCTTGTGGGCGAGCTTTTAAAATTTTGATAAATATTTATAAGTAGGTACACAAAAGTTCGAATCAGACCATAATAATGTAGGAAGTGTAAAACTCGAGCATCATTTGCTCGTAGGCCTTTACTCTAATTGAGACCATTGAAAATAACTAAGGGCTCGGATGTACTGCACGAATTGCTTGGCGAAAGAATCATTACATGTGGCTAAGTGGAGCCAATGGTTGATGTCGATAGTAACAGATCGGACAATCTGCCGAGTTGTCAACGACTTACAAAACTCGACCTTGAAATCGTAAACCTTAAATTTGGCCCCCACGCTTTTCTCCATATTCTTACATTTTTTCGAAGGTTGAGAAGTCAACATACTAACGAATATATCGGAATTGGGAAAGAAAATGTAGAGGTGGCCGGATTATGGCTCAAGGTGAAGTTTTTCGGATTGCAGCTATGTATTAATTGCCGGACTGCGGCCAAAATTCGGTCGAAATGCGACCTTGGTTAATGGAAAAGGATCGAGAAAAGTCGGACGAGTAGAAGGTGGCTAACGGTGGGTTAGCAATAGGTGCTACTGTTAGTCCTACCGCTGAGTTAGGTCAGAGGGATGCATAAAGGTGTTAGCGGTTCGCTAGCGGTAGGTATAACCGTTAAGCTACCGCTAAGCAATTGATCGAGCACCTTACATGCAGAAATTATCCCATCACCCTTTAATCAATCCCAAACAACCTGTAGCCTCAACCTAAGCAATTATTCGAAGTTTAAAAACAAGCCACGCTTACTAAATTGTCGAGAAGAGGGCTGTCGTCTTATACCTAGGTTTCCGAGAATAAATCGGCCGAAATGCGGCCAAGATACGACGCCCAGATGCGGTGGATTACAAATTTGCGGTCAAAATATAGTGCGTATTTACCGGAGTGCGGTGGGTTACAAAATCGCGGCCGGTGGTGATGAAGATGATGAACTTGCGAGTTTTTGGTGCTCTGGTTCGTAAAAGCATGTGCGGGTTTGGAAAAAGAACAAAAGCCCCAAGTTGTTAATATATATATAGCTTCTGCGTTGGGCCGGGCTTTTAACACGCTAGCCGTAGGAGCTACCACTAACCCTACCGCTAAGTAGCCTCTGAATGCCGCCAACGGTAGCCTTAGCGCTAGCAGCCACCATTAGGCTGCCGTTAAAACTCATTGTTTGTGGCTAGTGGTGGCCTTATCGGTTGAAGCTACCTCTAAGCTACCATTAAACCTCTCTGTTTGTAGCTAATGGTAGCCTTAGCGGTTGATTTTCATCGTTAAGCCTGAGCAGCATGCTAACGGTAGAGCTAATGGTAGGGGCTACCATTAACCTACCGCTAGGTGTCCGAATTTGGCAAATTCACATGGTTTTCTGCACATCAACACACGCATCAACACACCACAACAAGCAACTTAACTTAATAAAATATTTACAGAAAATAAAAGAAAGAAAACTCAAAAGAAAAGCTAAGGAAAAGGAAAAATAAAACAAACGCTTGGGTTGCCTCCCAAGAAGCACATCTTTTAACGTCGCTTGCTCGACGAGACTTCTAGCGATCAATCTTAAGCCTGATGTGGGTCCACTAACTCCACCACTTCCTGATCTTGCTTTGTCGGCATCCCATCATGATAAAGCTTAATTCTATGCCCGTTGACTTGAAAAGTTGAATCCCTACTCTTATCGTACAAAGTGACCGCTCCAAACTCATTTATCTCTTTAATCAAATACGGTCCACTCCACCTTGATTTGAGCTTGCCTGGAAACAACTTAAGTCTAAAATTATAAAGCAAAGCTAATTTACCAACCTCTAGCTGCTTATCAACAATTCTCTTGTCGTGGTGATCTTTCATCTTCTTCTTTTGCATCCACGTGCTATCATACGCCTCATCTTTGATCTCTTCAAGTTCAGCCAGCTCTAGCTTCCTATAGTCACCAACTTCATCGTAATTCATATTCAACGTACGAATAGCCCAACTCGCTCTATGCTCTAACTCCACTGGCAAATGACACGCTTTCCCATAAACCAGTCGGAAAGAACTCATACCTAGCACCGTTTTATATGTTGTTCTATAAGCCCACAATGCGTCAATAAGCTTTGTCACCCAACCCTTCCTATTTTTCCTCACTGTTTTCTTGAGTATGGCTTTCAACTGACGATTACAGTTCTCAACTTGTCCCGAAGTCTTTGGATGATATGGAGTGGCCATCATATGTCGAACCCCATACTTAGACATCAATTCCTCAAAAACTCGGTTACAAAAGTTACTACCACCATCACTGATTATCGTTTCCAGGATTCCAAGTCTACTACAGATATTTTCTTGCAAGAATTTAAGCACTACCTCAACATTCGCCTTGCGCGTCTCATCCACCCACTTGGACACGTAGTCAACTCCTACCAATATATACTCGAATTCACCACTCTTGGAAAATGGTCCCATGAAGTCTATGTCCCAGACGTCGAAGACCTCTACCACCTGATTAGGCATCAATGACATCTCATCCCTCTTACCAATGTTTCCGGTTCGTTGGCAATTATCACATGTCTTACAATATTCGTGCGCGTCAGCAAATAAGGTCGGCCAATAGAACCCGGCTTGAAAAACTTTAAATGCCGTCTTCTGAGATCCAATGTACCCTCCAAGATCATGGCATAAATACAAGATACTAGTCTTCTCTTCATCAGGGGCACATCTTCTGCTCAACCCATCCTTGCATCATTTGAACATGTATGGATCATCCCAAAAGTAACTCCTTCATTTATGTAAATATCTCTAACGTTCTTGGTAGGATAAATGGTTAGGCACAATTTTACACGCAAGATAATTTACTGCATCAGCATATAGAGGAGAATCAATATTTTCAAGAACGTATTCATTCTCATAGGGAAACGGATCATCAATCATAACATTCTCATTCAAATAATTTTCTATCACCATCCTAGATAAATGATCAGCTACAACATTCTCAAAACCACGCCTATTTCTAATTTCAAAATCAAATTCTTGTAACAACAAAATCCATCGAATAAGACATGGTTTACTTTGAGTCTTAGCAAACAAATGACGTAGTGCAGCATGATCAGTATGAACAATCACTTTTGCTCGTACAATATAAGATCTGAATTTATCCAGTGAAAGCACAACAACTAGAAGCTCTTTCTCGGCAATGGTGTAATTATGGTGGGCATCACTCAACATATAACTAGCATAATATATCACCCTAAGCAATTTATCCCCACGTTATTTCAAAAGGTAGAGTCTAATCAGAGGAAACAACAACAGGTGCCGACATAAGCTTCTCTTTAAGTAAAGTAAAAGCATTCATGCAAGCATCATCAACACAAAAGGAGCATCAAGAGTTAACAATTTACATAATGGGCGACTACTTTTAGAAAAGTCTTTAATAAATTGCCTATAGAAACCCGCATGTCCAAGAAAACTTCTAACACCCTTAACATCACCAGGGGGAGGAAGGGTCTCAATCACATCAATTTTAGCTTTATCTACTTCTAACCCCTTTTTAGATACTATATGACCCAACACTGTACCGCTTTGACAATAAATTGGATTTCTCCCAACTCAAAGTAAGACTTTTCTCAATACAACACTCTAACACCCTAGATAAATTAAACAAGTAATTATCAAAAGATGAACCAAAAACAGAAAAATCATCCATAAATATCTAAAGGGAATTGTTGATGAAGTCGGCGAGAATGGAAAGCATACATCTCTGGAATATTGCTGGAGCGTTGCATAGGCCGAACGACATCCTCTGGAAATCAAAAGTGCCAAAAGGGGCACATAAAAATCGTCTTGCTCTGGTCTTCCGGGGTGATAGCCACTTGATAATATCCTGAAAGGCAATCTAAGAAGCAATAAAACTCATGTCCAGCAAGCTTATCAAGGAGTTGGTCAATAAATGGCAACAGGAAGTGATCTTTTCTGGTGGCCGCGTTATGCTTTCTTTAATCGATACACACGCGCCACCCAGTCGTATGTCGTAATGGGACTATCTCGCCTTTCTCATTTTCAATTATGGTGATACCACCCTTCTTCGGGACCATGTGAACTGGACTCACCCATTTGCTGTCGGTGATAGGAAAAACAATCCCCACATCTATTAATTTCAAAATCTTCTTCTTGACTACCTGATATAGCGTAGAGTCAATATTCTTTTGTCATCTCTTGCCGGCCTCGCATCAGGTTCGAGCTTGATTCGGTGTATGCAATTAACGGGACTTATCCCTTTGATGTCACTGATGCTCCATCCTATAGCTTCTTTATACCTAATCAACACCAAACCAGCTCCTTTTACTCATCTTCCATCAATGCTGAAAATACGATGACAAGTTTTGTTTTGAAGGGCTCGAGGTAAACGTACTTCAAATGACTTGGTAGTGGTTTCAACTCCACTTTCGGTTCCAGCTCAGGTGCATTAGACATCTCGCACAAATCAAAGTCAATTTCATCATGGCCAGCTTCAATTTCACAAAAATCAATCCTAAGTAATTTAGCTATCCCCTCCCCACTCAAAAATTCCTCGTCGTCCTCGACGTCTGACCCGTCTAAAATAGTTATGCCTTTAAGCTCATGGACACAAGATGCGATTGGATCAATATACGGACACTCATCTCGCATGAATGATGAAGGAGTATTATAGATATCCTTAAGTGAAAACGTTACTGATTCGCCAAAAAACGACATCACCATCCTTCCCATATTCACGTCTATCAATGTATGAGAAGTAAACATAAACGAACGACCCCAAGAAATAGTATGTTCCTTGATCTCACTCGTCACGTCACCAATATCCAAAATAACAAAATCAACCGGAACTACCAACTCACCAATTTATACCAAAACATCTTCAAGAACACATAAAGGGTATCTGATTGTTCGGTCCGCCAATTGGATTCGCATGGTGGTAGGATTCATGGTTCCAAGATCAAATTCCCTATAGAGAGATTATGGCATCAAGTTAATGACGGTGCCAAGATCAAGCATTCCTCACGCTGTCTGCCCATTTCCGGGCAAAATAATGATGCAGAAACTCCCGGGATCTTTTCCCTTCGGAGGCAACGGCTTCTTGCAAATCGAAAAAACCTTTTTTGTCAACTCCACTTGCTGGTTTGCCACCAAATGCCTATCTCTCGAAGCAAGCTCCTTGAAAAGCCTCACATATGCTGGAATTGTCTTAATCACATCCAAAAGAGGAAGGTTAATATTCACATTCTTTAGCAAATTATAAAGCTCCATGAATTTTTTATTTTCTTTGGCCGGACGTAGGCGACTTGGAAAAGGAACTGGATCGTGAATCGTGGTCGCATTCTGCACTGGCTGCGACTTCGAGGATTAACTGGGATCGTCAATTGGGGTTTGAGTAGGGGCTTGGTTTGGAATTATCCCCTTAATGGATCCCGGGATATAGCGATTCGGTGACTTATGGATCTGATCCACTGGTTTGGTTGCGCCTTCTTTTTATGGAATTGGCGTCGTAACAGTAGCCACCTCCTCTTCTTCCTCTTCTTGCTCGACTACACCATTATCAATCTTCTTCCCATTTCGAAGGACATGAACACCTAAGGCCTGCTCTGGTTGACTTGGGAGTTTGTCCTCCCCGTTCAACATTTTTACAACATAAGCTGCTATTTGACCCATCATTGCCTCCATATTCTCCATGCTCTTAGAAAGGTCATTTACCTGCATATTAAGATCATTTACCTGGACAGTCACTAGTGCAAGTCCGTC
This sequence comes from Phtheirospermum japonicum, assembly GCA_014905375.1. Lineage (NCBI taxonomy): Eukaryota > Viridiplantae > Streptophyta > Magnoliopsida > Lamiales > Orobanchaceae > Phtheirospermum > Phtheirospermum japonicum. The sequence goes on along the minus strand of BMAC01000064.1, from coordinate 648,294 downwards.
CCGATTATGAATGGTCTCAGCTACTTGATTTTGCTGCCACTCCAACAACTGATCGTATAATTTAATTGGAGTAGGTCCTTGATCCTTCATTGGATATTTAGTTAGTGGGGGTGTGGGCAGGTACTGTGGGTCAGTCTGCGGAGGCATCGACACATGATTTGGGTTCCAGGGACCAAACTTGATATTTGGGTGATCACGCCACCCTGGATTGTATGTGTTTGAGTAGGGGTTATAGTCCTTTGTATATTTCTGCCCGGAATTAGGAGTTTAGCTGTGATAATTCTGAATGGCGTTAACTTCCTCTTGTGGCTCTTCGTCAAACGTCACCTGGCATTCAGTCGCCAAATGTCCTGGTTCTCTGCAACGACCACATACTTCAATGACCTTTTTTGATGAATCCTGAATCACGAGCTCGGCCTTCAGGGCTGCCATCTCTTTGGCCATTTCCTTGAACCTCTTACCGTATTCCTTCCGAGTTACCGATACTTCATTGACCATAAGTTCTCGAGGAAAAGAATTTGTTTGCCTGGATTTCTCGATCATCTTCTCTAACACTCTCTTGGCTTCTGGCGCAGTCAATTCCCCAAAACCACCTCCGGACGCTATCTCAACTTGACTCTTGCATATCGGTGAAAACCCTTTATAAAAATAATGATTCACCATAGCAAGGGAATTGTTGTGATATGGGCACGCTTGCAAAAGTGCCTTACAGCGCTCTCATGCTTCATGGAATAACTCACCATCCTGCTGATCAAACTAGCAATTTGTCTCCTAAGATGCCCCGTCGTTTGGGCTTAATAAAAGTGGTTCATGAATTTCTCGTACACCATATCCCAGTCTGCAAGTGATCTCGGCTATCGAGAGAGAAGCTGAGACTTAACTTTATCCTTCAGTCTACTCAGGAAACATCTCATTTGCAACCCTTTGAGACTAAGTCCCATAGGCGGAATCCCACTAACTATGGTATAAAATCCCCGTATAACATGACCATGAAAAGTCGGAAGCTGACTAGCGATGTTCGGTTTCAACTCAAAAACTCTGGCACCTGTCCCAACACGATAGCAGAACTGTAAGGTCCAACCTGTGGGCATGCCAAACCACACTGATGAGGCTCTCGTGCGCATCGCGTAATTCTATCTCTCACATAAGATCTCTCATAATAATCTTCATGTGCATACCTCTCATCAAAATTATTTATTTCGTAACGGTGGTTCTGTTGGTTTAGCCATTCATTGACACGGTTTTTTATTAGGGGGAATCCTTCGTAATCTTCAGCTAGTTCATCACGACGATCATCCTTCTCTCTATCTCTGTCATCCCAACCTCCGTTCTCCATGCTCAACTGGCGGTCTGCCCAATACGTTCTGGAATGTTCTGATTCCTGAAATGAAGTTGCTCTCTATCGTAATCTCTCCTATCGCTGTACCGGTCTGCTCTGGATTATACAGTACCGATGTTCTCAATATGAACAAATTTCACGTGGTTCGACATTGCTACTGGAATCTCATCGAGGGTAGGAAGGGAAATAGGTCTGGGGCTTGCTCGATTGGATCGATGAATGTTGTCAATTAATGGTGTAAGCTCTGGTTTAAGTGATTGTCTACCCTGCATGCACTCAACAACAAGTCAACGTATCGAATGACAAAAACTTGACCCAAGTTCAATTATACAACTAGACGGATAAACAAAAAGTGAAACGAACAAACATTTTCAAAGACTTTGGCGGTTCCCCGGCAACGGCGCCAAAACTTTGTTTTGAACTTTTCGTACCTATTTTTAAATATAAGTTTGTCAAATCTTTAAAGTGTGCTCGCAAGAGTACGAGCACGCTTGTAGGTCGGTAAATTTAAACCGAGTCAAATCTCGAGGAACTGAAAATCAAAGTTTTAGATGTTCGTTTAGTCATAATATCACACAAAAACAAGTATAATTGAGGTTTTTGACTTAATAAACTACAAATTGAAAAGCAAGAACAATTATTGAAAACCAATTAATTAAACTAATTAATATATACTAATTAATTAAATGGAATTAAAAAGCTTAAACTAGGGTTTTAGAAGTAAAATAACAATTAAACTAGGGTTTTGGAAATAGAAGAACAATTAAAGATCATGAACTAAAGTTACAACTATAATCACCAAGCATAAATGAACGACAAGAAATCTTATGATCTATATTATCAACTAAATCCAAAGTACTCGAGCAACCAATAATTTGAAATCTGAAAAGAAAGAAAAAATATCTAAAATCAATGATTAACTAAAAACTGATCTAGAAAGCAATTAAAGAGCTTAGAGTACATACTAAGATCTAGAACGCAGTAAATCTCCAGCTAATCCGAAGAAAAGAAGGAAATCTAAATCAAAGACAAATCACAAATCGAAGGAATGGAACGTAAGAACTTGTGATCTTAAATCTTCTCTCTCGATCTCGTATCTATGTTATGGAGAAAGGAATCGGGCTCTCTCGGTGTCTCAGAACCTTAGAAGTGTGAAAAACGTAACCCTTGTTGAAGTATGGAAGGGTATATATAGGTTTCCAGAACTTACAATGAAAGTTTCCTTAAAAATTACGATTGTGGGCCCGATAATTGTAGCTTAGCTATAAGGCTACCGTTAAGTAGTCTCTAAAAATCTCTTTGTTATCCCTTAATGGTAGCGTTAACAGTAAGGGTACCATTATGCCTACCGTTAATCCATCTCTGAAGATCTCTGAAAGCACTTAGCGGTAGTGCTAACAGTAAGGGGACCGTTAAGCCTACTGCTAACTCATCTATGAAGTTCACTGACATTCCTTAATGGTAAAGATAGCAGTGGGGGAACCGCTAGGGGTTAACGGTAGCCTAGCATTAGGAGCTACCGCTAAGTAGGTAAAAGTTCTACTTTTTCGCCGATTTTCTCATTCTAATCTCTCGGTTCTGGCAATGGTTTGTAAGCTTCATCCTTTCAGTACGGAGCTTCCTCGGTTAACTAGCTATATCGAAAAACAAAGAGTAATCATCCAAATGCAATAATTATGATCAAAACACGGTAAAATAAGCTGGAGATACATAAATATGAAAATATGCACAATCCATCCAACCTATACCAAAATTAATCACAAATATAACTAAAATACTACCTAAATATATATAAAAATCAAGACAAATATACGCTAATCAATGGTCCCCTTTAAAATCTTATCCAAAACTTCTTAATGGGCTTATCGTAACCATAGAGCCGACGAGCTACTATTCGAACTTAGAAAACATAACAAAAATGCTCAAAAATTAAAAATTAAAATAGGTTCTCATGAACTAAAGAGACGATTTTCTGTCCCTCATGAAATAAATTAGAGAACTAAAGATTGGCGCACTCCTTGACTTTGGCGTAACTTATGGCTTGCCTTGGCAAGCCATGGTGAGCATTCCAGAAAGTTTTGCATCTTGGAGCTTATTCTTAGCACAACTTTTGGCACGCCTTGGCACGGCTTGGCTTGAACTTTGGTCCTCAATGCCTTAGCTTGAATTCAAATCATTGAGCCACCTATTAAATGAGAATTTTGAGCATAAAACTCCAATAATTACACCAAACCTCAAATTAATTAAACCCATTAAATCATATTAAGTATGAAATCAAAAAGAAACATAGAAATAATAAAACAAGGAAAACAACCTAGAAAAACAACTAATAGACTAAAAAATAATATAAAATCCTAATTAAAAACATGAGAAAAACACCACAATTACATGCAAAACAACCGCCTCATAGAAAGTTTGGATTAATAGCTCCTTTGCCATACGATGATGTGGATAACTCGTGAGAAGATCTTGGAAATGAGCCCAAGTCGAGTGAAACAACTCATTTTTCATTTGTTTAAACGAGATGATCTTGATCCTCAACTCGGTCATCTTTTTATCAAAATAATGATGATCCAAAAATTACACCGAAATCTCATCCCATATATGAATTGAATTTGAAGGGATACTCATAAACCATGACAATGCTTTATCTTGAAGAGCATACGAAAATAATCGGAGTTGAAGATGCTCTAAACTCATCATGTTCGGATGGTGAAAACTCGAGACTTGCCATAATAATTATCGGAGGAATGGGAGAGGATCCTCATTTTCAAACCCATAAAATATCAAAATCCGAGAAAAATCGGGCGATCGTATATGAATACCCATAACCTTGGAAGGAAGGGATACACACGATGAAATAGTCGCCCCCACAAAGGTTTTGCTAACCTCTCTAATAGCGAAGACGGGAGGGGCATTTTGGGCATTGGGTTTCATACCTCCAAACAAAGCAAACGGATCGGGAGTGCCCTCGTGATCATTATTGTCGGCACCTCCATAACTCGGACCTCCACCATTACCATGAAGATCCACATTCGGAGCATGATTGAAATTATAAGCGTGAGGACCTCCATACGGGCTGGGATTTGGATTTTGGCCACCAACATTCCCATTCGAACTAACAAAGCCTCCATTATACATATTCGGGAATTGATTGGGAGCACCATAAACTCCATACGAACCATTCGTACCCATGAAGCCGCTATACCCAACAAGGTTTGCACCATGCCCTCCCATGTTGGGTTGACCATTGCCGTTAACGCCATTGGAAACATGGTTTGCACCATGCCCTCCCACGTTGCCAAAACCGATAGTATTCATCCCATTCCCAACATGGTTTGCACCATGCCCTCCCATGTTAGGAATGTAACCCCCATTTCCATATGGATTGGAAATGTGTGCGTTACCTTGGGGTACGCCATGGTGTATCCATAAGTGGTAAAACCACTCCCTTGATTTCTTAAACCATGATGGGCGGGATCGTGGGATTGGTGTTTGAAGGACCGGACTCGTCACTTGGTGTGGATGGCTCTACAAGAATGGGCTCGGGATTAATAGTGCTTTGAGGATCATTGGGCCATGGAGATTTCCCGTTGGGAGAAATAAGCGGGCCGGTATTGTGAATATTATTCGCCATGTCTTGAGTAGTAGCCAAGGGATGTCTTAAACGCCTTAATCACTCGGGATTCGAAATGTAAGGAGCCAAATCGTTATCAAGAGTTCGACGTCCGTGCATACACTCAAGAAAAATGTCAAATACAAAAGAAAGCTAAAATTTAAAGAAATTACAAGTAAATAAAAAACCTTAACCAAGCCGAGTCGCAATGGCGCCATTTTAAAGTGTAATTTTTAGTGGTGTAAAAGGGGTTCATGGCTTGGTATTATCGGGATTCAAGTGCTTGTAGGAGTCAATGAGTTTTTATCTTGTGAAATTAAAATGAAAAATGAAAATAAATTAAATGTAAATGAAAGTAAGTGCAAGTATTTCAAATGTCTCATGCGTATGCCATATTAAAATTGAAAGAAATAATCAAATAAGCAATAAAAAGCAAAAAAAACAACAAGGTACAAGCATGAAAACCTTAGGTACATCTATGCATGCATGATCATGAAATTTAAATAATGCGAATCTACAAAACTCGAAAGCACCAATAGAAGGAGCAATAAAAGTTGACGTGAAAGTTAAAAACTTTTTGAAAAATAACTAAAAACAAAGAGTAGACCTAGGATTCAACATAAAACCATGCATAAAAATAAAAACCAAAATAAAGCATAGGAAATACTTGAAATAAAAACAATCAAGGACCCGATCTATGATCAAAGTGTGTCACTCACCTAGATTTTATAAACCAAATCACAAATCTAACAATAAATCTAAGAGCTAAGGATAAATGCATAAATTAAAGAACAATCTTGAAATTGAAGAACAAGGATGAAATTAAGCAAAAACTTACTTGAATTAAGAAAGAGAATCCAAAAACTTGAATGAGATTACAATCTAAGTGATTACTTGAATTCTTCTTGAGCTTACAAACCCAAGGAAAAGCTTAAAAATAAATCTAAGAACTAGAGAGAGAAATTAAATCCAAAACCCATGCATGAGTTGGGAGAATGAGAGATGGGTGTTTTAGCTAATGAGAGATGTCCTATTTATACTAGGTTTAATTGGGGGTAAATGGGTCAAACAATCCTTAAAAGCTTGGATTTCCCGGGTTTGACCAAAGTTGACCCGGAATGGCATTAATATGCACTTAGATTGACGTTTGGCATGATTTGGCTCGGCATTGGCGTGATTTGGCTCGAGTGTAGTCATGGTTGGGCACGCGCGGGACTCGGCAGGCTTCTGCAGGTGCTGGGCTGGGCGTGCAGGTGTGGCGTGGGTGCTGACGCAGGATGGCGAGGCGTGGCGTGGCGCGGGTTCTGGCGAGACGGTTGGCGAGGCATGGGCGGTTGGCAGGCGCTGGCGTGTCTTGGCGCGCAGGCATGCGTGCGCTGGCAAGCAGGCATGCACGGCAGGGTGCTGGGCGATGCCTGGGCACGCGCGGGCCTTGCCTTGGCTTGTGTTGGCGTGTGTCAAGGTTCCTTGGCATGGGTTGGCAAGTCCAGGCACGTCTTGGAGACCATTCCAGAATGTTTTGGCATTTTGGAGCTAGCTTTTGGCTTGGATTTTGACGCATCCTGGCACGTCTTGGCATGCCCAGACTTGCTTTGGCTCGAGCCAAAGGCCAATTTCACCTTCCTTTTCACTTCCTTGTCAGAATCTAGCAAAAGTCACACCTATCCACAAATTAATTGAACCCATTTAACCAAATCAAGTATAAAATCAAAAAGAAACTTGAAAAATAATAAAACAAGAAAACAACCTAATAACCTAACGAAACTCGACTCAAGACCACTATAAACAACATTAAACCCTCATTAAAAACATGAAAAGAATACCACAATTACATGCAAAACAGTGTTCCATTGGAAAAGTACTACTCCAACAAGCACTAATGCATTATTTCATTTTTAATATCAAGATAAATATTAATAAATAAAATTATTACGCATATAAAGTTAGTTAAGCTTTCTGTTGAACATCTAATTTGTGTAATTTTGGGTGGTATTTGAAGGGTGCTTTATGTCCATCAAGGATCAGTGAGTTTAATTATAGGTTATGGGAATCAGTCGTTATATTGTTTAGAGCAATAGAGGTAGATGAAACGTATTAAGATAAATGGAACTAGAAGCCGATAACTGATCTGTTACCTTATAGCTAGTGTTGGTTAATTGCTTCGGCAGACGTTTAGTCAATAAATGATGCGATCGAAAAGATTAGTTCATCAAAAAAGAGGTTGTTGTTCTTCAAGTTGTCTTCTCCGACCTGAGCGATATACAAAATAAAACTCAAGTCGGACAAGACCATCGTAGATCTTCTGATACTTAAGTCAATAATCTTATATAATTATAAATGAGAGCTCAATGAAAGTGGGAATAATCAATTTAAAATAGAATTGAAGTGTGGGTCCCCTTTATACAGACAAGAGATGTGTTCTCGATTTGGAATTTACATCTCCTATTCACATCATAATTCATAATAAACTCCACCGACTTAGAATTTAGATTTCTCATTTATGTTAAGTTACCATAACTATTAAAACTCTCGTATTTTTGTTAAGTTAACATAATAACTATGGGCCGTAAACCATCTCTATACCTTCAGCCGGCGGGGCCCATATCATCCCATATCACATCAGCCTGTCGGGGCCCATATATAACCATATCAACTTATGAGCGTATAAAACCCAACTCTCTTATCCGACTTAATTTAAGAACATTACTACTATCTAATCCCCTAAAGCTCAATAATTATTTTAAAAAGGTCGCACCCCTTATATAGACAACCTCCTTAAACGTTCATGTCGATCTAAATATTAGATGTCGTATAAGCTAGTCTCCTATATTCTACCTAATTGAGGTAGGAAACCAGATATAATATAAAACCCAAGTCTTGAAATCCTCCCCACGTGACTTTTTTAAAAAGCGCTATCTCTAAAACATCTCAAACACCATTCTTAAATGTACACTACTGTTGTGTCGAACATATATGTTTTCCTATTTTCTCATAATAAAATAAGTTCATGGGCACAAAAACAAAAGTCCCACAATCACCCTTATGTATAAAATCGACGTCACTTTCCCCTGCTTTACCTTTTACCCCATGCATACTTTGTACCTTCAAAAGATTATTTTCACATCATCCACCAAGAACAACTCTTCAAGGTTTTCAACAAGATATGACACCTTTAGTCCTTCAATAAATTAGCTTGGACACATCTCATATTTGTAATACTATGGGTAATTTCCCCTATTTTTACTCAATCTTATCAACAAACCTTATCTCGAATTTTAATTTTCTTTATTCCGAATGTGCCTGTTTCCACCCCCGCCCCTACCCCCTCTTTTTTGAGCATCTTCAAATTCCCAATATTATGATACCCAAAACTGTAGATCTAACTCCCATATGGATCTTAACCCCAATTTCGATCCCCTTTTAAACACTGATTTCATAGAAGTCCCCCTTAATTGGAAAAATTGTAAGAAAGACATTAGCCGACCTAGAACCGGCCTAGTAGATGAGCCTGCTGGTAGTCCGACCTGGGCTGAGTTAGTAAAATATACTAGGATTTTGACTGGATAAATACCTGTAGCTATTCCCTTAACTGAATCTCAAACTTGTATTCCTCCTTCCGACCTTGATTGCTACAATTCCAACCCTTCAAACGTAGTTCCCTCTTTCTCACACTCTCATCTAACTACTCTTTAGCAAAAAGATAGGATTCCCATAGCTAATCCGTGTCTCCTCCCTAACCTTGAGCTACTCCTGGTCTTTATAAAAAACCTCCATCTCCTCAACCATATAGTTCCAGTCCTCCTCGGGGCTGGCAAAAATGTGTTGATAATCCCCCAGCTGGGCATATCACCATTTTTGAGGACCATATCTCAACCGGTATTAGGTTTCCCATGCACCCTTTTATGGTGGTCTTAAGTAATATATCCTCGCTTCAAATGATCCCTAACACCATTCGCTTCATCATCGACTACTTCGTCCTGTGTCAGAATTATAAGTTAGAACCAAATATAGAATTCTTCTATTTCTACTACCAAATCAAAAGATAGAAATGATCTATCTACCTCTGTCCTCTCGTAACCAGGCCCACTTCCTAGTCAAGACTTCTTCCAAGCTTAATGAATGGCGAGCTAAATCTTTATTCCTCCGCTCCTCTGAAAACTGGCATTTCCTTACCCTTTAGCAAGAAGTAACTCCTCCAAACGACCCTATAAGCATAGGAAAAACCCTGTACACAACCCACCAGAGGTTTATAGATCAGGTCGCCCAATGGAACAAACATCGATATGACATGGTAAAGCTCACCAAGTCCGAAAGGGTGTACACCTTCCTGGGTCTCAGCCATCGACCTCTTTCTCCAATATCGGAGTTAGATTTCAGTATGTTAATATCCCTTAGGTCTTTTTTTCACCCAAAAAATATGACAACGCCTGAGATTAACACTTTGCCTTACGAAAACCTGACCTGCACCCAAAAACACGTCAGAAAAGGACCACCGGAGGTTTTCCGGTGGAAACCCCTTCGATGCTTAAGTCAGATAAGCATATGGAGTATTTCAATGTGGAAGGAAAAGAATACACTAGAATGTCCTACCTCTCTCAGCCTTAAGGCTGAGGTGTTTATAGTTTTCCCAATGGGGACCCCATCCGGGATCTCGAAAACAAAGGCCACGAATAAAGGGCCATTATGCAACCAATTTGGGACAAGTGGTCCCACTTGTCCCCTTCTGGGAGACCAGAACACCTGATCTGCCCTGAGCCTGCCCTCTTATGATTATCCAGATCAGGATAATTCCCGGGCTGCGGTGATTCCACTCTCTCTATATCCCTGACGTTTTTTGGGAGGACCAGGTCAGGTCTTCTCATGGACAGGGCTGGTCTAGCCTCCTGGTCTTCTCCTTAGAAATCTCGACTCAGGTCTACCCCAATCCAGGTCTGGCTATTCAGGCCACATCAACTCCTCCCCCCGAAATAGTTGTGGTAGATCTGTCAGGACTCTTCCTGGGCACAACCAGGGCCCCACACGTCCTTCCACTTTTCCGTATTTGTTCAGATCCCAAAAAATCCGCCTTTTGATCAGGGTTAATCATTGGCATTATTGGTGTCGGTCCATATCCCGAGACGGTTACCATACTTACACGTCTTTCCAAGTACTGTACCATTGATGGGTCTGCGGCGTGTGGCCTACTACACAACGTTTGGCGCTCTAGCTCATCACCTAGGGTACTGTTCATCTGCTAAACATTAAATGAGGGGATCCCATCAAATCCCACTTTTTCTCGATTTCCATTTTTTGAAATTATCCCCTTATCTTTTATTCCCGCTATACTCTCTTTCTTCTTCACTTTTCATGTTTTCACTTTTGCAAAATACTCCCGATCTCTGTTTTTCTCTCTAGCAATCCAGCGAATTCAAGCTTTCAGTTTTTTCCGACCACCTTCATATACCAGGTACTTTCTCAATCTCTTATATTACTTTTGCGGTAATGTCAATGTCTTCTTCCTCCGATACTCTTCCCGTCAATTCTTCTCTTTCGGCGGCGTCAGTCTCTTCGCCGTGGTCCCATTCTGCGGCGGAGGTGCCTACCCCATCCTCATCGTCGTCGCTGGAATACCCTCCACCTGTCCCTGATCATCCAAAAATCACCTCCATCCTCAGTGATAAATCTGTTGAGGAAATTTGTCATAGTATAAATTCTCTAAAAAGTTTGATCCATATAGCCCTCCGGCGTGTATTTTGGCATGTCAAGCATCGGCCGGCCACCTGAATTTCTACGCCGATCAATTGCAGGCGGGTTTGCGTTTACCCATAAGCCCTTAATGCTAGAAATCACCAATTTTTAAAAAACTCCAGTTTTTCAATTTACTCCCAACTCTTTTAGGATTATCGTAGGGTATAATCTGGCTATGCGGTACGACGGTCTGGACCCTATAGCCCAAACCTTCTACCAGCTCTACCAAGCCATGAGCTCCCCTCTTGGATGCTTCTATCTGAGCGCCAGACCTGGAGTCCAATTTTTGCATGGGCTCCCTTCTTCCAACAAAGCTTGGAGGAAAAAATTCATGTTCATATACTGTGATGGAGATTGGAGTTTTGACCCCAAGCCCATCGAGAAGCTACCTTCTCATCCTCACCTATCCGTGGCGGACAAGTCTCCCCGCCTGCAAAAAATAATTTCTACCCTTAACGAGAGTCCTCTTCACGTAACTCAACTCCTCCTACCCTTTGTTCTAGACTTTCTCAATGAGCGAGTAGAGACAGGCCCTCTGACCCGTGAGATCGGTAAAATCCCCTTTATCCTGGTCTGCCCTCCATAGTTATTTTTCGTAAATTCTTAATCCTCGTTTCTTTCCTTTTTCCAGCAAGTATGATGTGAAAGATGATAGCTGCTCGTCAACAAGGAGCGAGAGCTACTCCTGAGCAGGGGTCCCAGGAGGTTAGGCCCTCCTCTTCTTCTTTGGTACCGAGCCCCAGTCCTTCTCAGGTGCTGAGCTCCAGCCCTTCCCAGGTGCCTCCTCGCCCTGCAGCTGCGGTGGCCCCCACCTCTAACTCTGAGGAAGACCAGACTCCCTTAGTCAAGAGGCGCAGAACCACCCAGACGGTGCCAACTAACCCCAATGCCAGCCTCTTCATCCACACTCCAGTCTTGAAGTGTACGGCAGAGGTGGTGCTCCAATTCATGCAAGGGGAATGTCCTTATTCAGACCCGTGTGTCCTGGAGAAAATGACTGACCGCGAGCTCTTGGAGTCGTGGTGCCAAGATGAGGCCCGGGTAAACTCCCTTTTACCCTTTTCATTCGTCTTCTCCCATTTCGTTCATGTTTTAATCTCCTTTTATGATGGTTAGGCGGCTGCCAAGAAGGCTGTCTTGGCCACGCGCGCTACGACTTCAATGATGCAGTCTGATATGATTAAGGAGAATAAGGCGCTGCAGGAGAAGGAGCGCTTTCGGGCTCTGGCCAAGGAGCGGGGGATTGAGCTAAAAAGGCTTAGGGATGAGCTGGCAGAGGTGAAGAAGGCTGAAGCGAAGATAATGGAAATGACTCGTACTGAGGCTCTAGATGAGGCTCTGGCGGAGGCTAGGAGCTTGACTGATGGCATCTTTGCCAAGGCTCGGGAAGGATGGGAGACCGATTTTCTAAACTCCGAAAAGGGTTTGAAATTGATTCAACACACTCGGGAGACGACCCAAAAGGCCTTCCCGGGCTCCGAGGAGCTTTACAAGTTGCTGGTTTTAGAGCCATGGGTTACTACCATTTCGGTTTGGATGCAGAGGCCAAATGGACTTCGGACCATCCCGGACTTCCTTTTGACAGGGACTTGCCTTTGAAGACACCTCATGAGCCGACTTCCTTCACTTATGCCCCGATCAAGACCGTCTGTATAAGCTTGGAGCGTCCAAATTTGCCGAGCACGTCCTTACTACGCTCAGTCCTCCTGAACCAGAGCAGCTCTAGCCAGACCAGTCTTTCACCCTGGCTCTTCCTGCGTCCGCCTCTTCCCCCACCTTCGCAGGTTTGGGTGAGCTGCCGGGTGGGGCTTCCCCAGGCACCTTGGCCGAGGAAGCTGTAGAGCAGCTTGCAGAAGAGCTGGATGCCGGGCTGTAGGTGTAGGGTTGCGCTCTCCATTTTCGGACAGACCTATTTGTTTGCCTGTGTGGCTGGTCTATTTTTTATGTACTTGCCTTCTGAACAATTTTTATCTTGTAATGACTTTTGATATTCTAGGGTTTCCTGGTTTTCCGAAAACCCTAGTACTTTTTATTCCATGGCACGTGCCTCATTTTCTTTATATATGCGCATTTATGTTTTGTTTATCTTTCAATTTCTGCAATGGCTTCTCCTTCCTTGCTTGAAGAACTTGATACTGTGAAGCGCAAAAATCTTTTCCTGTTTGTCGGAAATTTCAAAATTTCAGACAAACTGTCTGTCCTCCGGGAGAAAATATCATACATGTGCCGGCTCCTGGAGAGGAAAAGGCAGAAAAAGCGCCACTACAAGTGAGAGTGGGCCGAACTCCGCCAGTTAAATCACCAGCTGTAGGAGGAAAAAGCTGACTTGACGGAATCGGTAAACCGGCTGACTGTCGCAGCCGGCAAGGCTCATGCCATCTCCGAGCGAGCTGACAAGTATCGCCAGCATTATCATGTGACCGAGCGCGAACTGTGGCGTGTCCGTCGAGTTATAGCTTCTGATCGGCGGGCTTCCACTTCTCATGGATAAACGTTTCTAGGCTTTTTTGCATTTTTATTCTTCTATTTATATTTAGCACTTGTAATCAAACTCTCCCGTTTTCCATTCGTGTAAGGCGTATGCATTTTACCATTGCTGTATTACCAGGAACTTGTGATGAATGCAAGCATATTTTCATCGAAATTTTTGGCTGATCTTTAGCTAAATCTTTTCGTATCTGCTCAATCAAACCAAGAAAATTAGGATTTTCACCCCTAACCAATTTTGGCTTTAAACTTACCATCAGGTCAGGAAAATGGGGCGTCTGCCCTTAGCCAATCCTGGCTTGAATTAACAATCAGGTCAGGAAAATGGGGCATCCGCCCTTAGCCAATCTTGGCTTAAACTGACAATCAGGTCAGGAAAATGGGGCAGCCGCCCTTAGCCAATCCTGGCTTTATCTGACAATCAGGTCAAGGATTTTCGTGGGCATCCATCCTTAGCCAATCCTGGCTTCAAAGGGATCCATTAGTTGGAAAACAAGAATGAACCTGCATCATCATTATATAAATAAACTTTGCACAATTACATTACACATAAAACTTACGTAAACTCAAAATATTCCATGCTCGGGGTATCTCGGCCCCATCCATTTCCTCCAGCTTGTAAGCATCGCCAGCCAAAACCTCTATGACTCAAAATGGCCCTTTCCAAGTGGCATCCAGCTTCCCCTTGGTTTTTCCCAGATCAGCCTTTCGCAAGACTAGGTCTCCCACTTGGAAATTTCTCCTCCGGACTGTCTTGTTATACGTCTCCCGAACCCATCCTCGCACATGTCTCATCCTGACCGCTGCCCGATCTATTTTTTCTTCAACTAAGTCCAATGCGTCCTGCACTAGTGCATTGTTTTGATCTTCATCAAAGTTCTGTATTCGGTGGGTTTCATGGTTGCTTTCCGCGGGGATAACGACATCCATGCTATAGACTAAGCTGAAGGGGGTTTCCCCAGTGCTCTCCTTGGGGTTAATTCTATAGGCCCAAAGGATTGAACTGAGTGTTGGGATTTGATGGTGCCGTCGCGCAGCGGAAAACAAAAATTTTTGTATAAAAGGAATTTGAATTAAATACAATTGACGACGGCCCATTTTAATTCCAATTAATTCAAATAATGTTTTAAATTATTTTCGAAATGTAACAATTTGATTTTCGTAAAATCGAACGAGCGTGATAGGTTTCTATTTAATATATTAACCATACATATAACAATTATATATATATTAATCATATTAATCATATATAACAATTATATATTAAATATACATATCACAAATACATATTAT
>BMAC01000064.1:591521-623787 GCA_014905375.1 Phtheirospermum japonicum | reverse complement strand
TGTATGTCGATGTCCAGACACCGTGACCGATGAGACGCGGTCCACATACACTAAGTACTAGTCTTAACGGGAAAGGCCTGTATCCTCATTATGGCGTAACCCTTTGACTAGGAACAAGTTCGACGAGTTACATTACGTGCTGGATTATCTCACGGTTCTGCTAGACCAAACCACCGTAATAAAGTAACTTCATCAGGACCATACCTATGCAACAAGCATGGGATAAAAGATATGGAATGCCAATATGTATATGAGATATTATTACGAATAAAAAACCGATTGTATTGCAAGAGAATGGTCAGACCACAGCCACAAGTTGGCTTGTTGGTCCCCTTATTCTAACACTGAGTTCTTCCACCCATTTGCCACCCGACTTCTATAAGTGTGCTTTGATCCCGTGCACCAAAATGCGATTAGTCACCTCGACCTGACCATTTTCTTGAGGATGGTAGACAGACGTGAAGTGTTGGTCTATCTTCATCTTGATGCACCAGGCTCTGATCTTGGTTCCCATAAACTGCATACCATTATCAGAGATCAGGACCCTAGGAATGCCAAACCGACATACGATTTTTTTCCAAATGGCTACAATCAAAAATTTCTTCTTGGCTGGGGTAGTTGGAAATGGTCCGACCAGGTCTATCCCCCACATCGCAAAGGGGAAGGGAGAGCTCATTGTCATGTGCTCTTCCGCTGGTTGGTGAGTCAAGGGAGACATCTTTTGGCATTTTTCACATCGTTTTACAAAGCCCTCAGCCTCTTTCCGCAGCAATGGCCAGAAATACCTAGCTCGCATTATCTTATTGTCCATATGATTGCCGCAGCAGCTCTCATGGATTTCTTTGAGGAAATGGGTGCCCTCTTCTAAGCTTAAACACCATAACAGGGCCCGCCCAAATCCCCTTCAAAATAGCTCTCCCTTAATCAAACAAAATCGTGCTGACCTGGTCCTTAACTTCATTGCTTCTCTCTTGTTCTCCGGCAGTTCTCCCTTTTCTAGGTATGCTCATATAAGAGAGCGCCAATCATCTCCTTCCTCTACTGAGCATACTCTCTCTTCTCCGAATTCTTGATCTGCCATTAACAGTGT
Source organism: Phtheirospermum japonicum (assembly GCA_014905375.1). Classification (NCBI taxonomy): domain Eukaryota; kingdom Viridiplantae; phylum Streptophyta; class Magnoliopsida; order Lamiales; family Orobanchaceae; genus Phtheirospermum; species Phtheirospermum japonicum. Next base: position 622,697 of record BMAC01000064.1, on the reverse strand, counting down.
GATTATCCTTTCCCGATGATATAGCTTAAATAGTTAGACCTGGATTGGGGTAGACCTGACCCAGCGTCGCTGGGAGAAGGATCTAAACCTTAGCCAGTGATTTTTAACTAGCTCATCCCCGAGGAAAGATCTAACTTCACCCCCCTGAGAGAGTCAGGATAAACCTGATTTAAGAGGAGTTCCTTAGGGAACAATCACTAGAAGGACAGCTTAAGACAGATCTAGCGTCTAGACCTCCAGGGAACGAGTAGGATATCCTAAGAGAACAGGACTAAGCCAGAGCTGATATTCTGAGCCAAGAGATAAAGAAAGAGAAGGACCAGGGAAGACCTGGCTCCTTACACCTCCCAGGAGGAGACAAGCAGGACCACTTGTAAGGATTGGTTACTTAAACGGCCCTTAATTGGCGGCCTTTGCTTCCGAAATCCCGGCTGTGGGTACCCACTGGAAGAAACTATAAGTATCTCAGCCCTAAGGCTGAGAGAGGTATGTCGTTCTTCATGCATTCCTTGCTTTGTTCATCAGAAACACTCAATACGCTTTCTGACTTAAGTATCGGAAAGGTTTCCACCGGAAAACCCCCGGTGGTCCTTTTCTGACGTGTGTTTGTGTGCAGGTCGGGAAAGTATACCAGTTCCAGGTGGTGTCATATTTTTCGGGGCGAAATAATTGGCGCCGTCTGTGGGAAAGTCTGAGCTAAGGCATGAGTTTGAATGGCTTCAGACGGGTTGTGATGGAATCTGGTCGGAGAACTGGGCAGAACCCCTAGTTCCACCGCGCCGCGGGGCATGCCACGGTTGGCAGAGTAACCGACGACAAGGCCAGAGGGGGCAGAGTCTTCAGTAGCAACTGGACCAGGCACCGCGCCACCCCCCTCCGATGGATATACGCCTGCTATTGGTGGATCATTGAACGACACCTTTCTCAGGCAGCTGTCTGAGCTCATTGGCAAAGCTGTGGAGAAAAACTTTGCAGAGATCTCAACACCGCCGTCCGGTGCATGGCCAGATCGAACGGTCCTGCTGGCAGAAATAGAACCGTTGCGCAATCAACATACGGATCGGACCCCCCTCCAAGATAGAGATGAGCACTTTTCCTCCTCCGATAGCGAAACGTCAAGCCAAGTCAATCCAGGTCTGGCCGAGCAGATGCAGAGCTTGCAGAAGGAAGTGAGAGAGTTCAAGAGGAAGATGGCAAGCGCCAACACAGTGCCAACACGGAGAGGCACGCCGTTCACCAAGGAGGTCATGCGCGATGATGTGATAGCTTCCTATAGATCTCTAGGTTTTGAGTATAGTGGGACTAATGATCCGTGGGATCATCTGAGCTGCTTCAAAATTGCAGTAGCGGTGCATAAGTTTTCAGACGCGGTCATGTGCTGAGTCTTTCTGATGACTTTCACCAAGTCAGCTCAGCTATGGTTTAGCCAGCTGCTGTCGCGCACTATTAGCAACTTTGATGAATTCAACTCGGCCTTCCTGCATCAGTTTACCAGTTGTAGGAAGTACCAGAAGATGCCGCTCGAGCTGTTTAGTTTGAAACAGAAGGAGAATGAGAGTCTGCGTGCTTATATTAATCGGTTTACAAACGCGAAGTTAGAGGTGCCCTCTGCGTCAGAAGAGCTCTTGGTAAACGCATTGGCACAGGGCCTCAGAAGAGGTGAATTTTTCCAATCGCTAGTTGTGAAGCCAGCTCTGAAGTTTGGAGAGCTCCTGGAGAGGGCAGAAAAGTATATTCATCTAGAAGAGGCCCTGGAGATCAAGGAGGAGGGAGAAAAGAAGAGAGAGAGATAAGACAGAGAAGAAAGAGTATCGATAAAAAATTACAGGCCAGACCTGTCGGGAGGACGACCTCATTTTGATAGGTACACGCTGATTTGTACTTTTTTGTACGCATTTTTGTTACCTTTTTGTATGGTGTTTGCATGTGTTTTGCTTGTATTTATTGGTATTATGAGTCGTTTTGGCCTATTTTGTTGGTTTTAGGTTTTGTAGTGTTTTCTTTGTTTTTAGTAGTTTTTCTTATATTTTCTTAGTTTTTTTTATTAGTTTTTGTTTTGAAGGTCAACTTTGGTCAAAGAGGACTCACGACGAGGTCGAAAGATGATTCAAACCCGAGAAACTCATTTCCAATCCCAAACATATCTTTGGTGTGAGGATCGACCGGAAATGACAGGAAATGTGGTCATTTTCATTGTCACTTCATGCATTCGCTCGGTTGACGTCTCAGTTGTCTTAAAACAAGCATAACGTCAAACACACTTGTGACATTTGCCTCCACCTTATATCATTGGAGAGCTGAAATCGATTTCTAAAACTCTTGTGTTTACAACAATCCCAAATTCTAAGTTTAAGAAGGGTAAAAAGCAGCTTTAAGTGAAGACGGTTCGATGTGGCCTCGCTTGTGGCAGGTTTTGGTGCAGAGCCCATAACTCTCGGAGGAAAATTCCAAATGACACAAATCAAATGCCAAATGAAATCCAAGAGGAAGGGTTAGATACATCAATGGCTAATTCCGTGTTCCTGTCAGTCGATTGACTGGATCTCAGTCGATCGATTGCTCGGCAGAAAGTTTGGGGCGTTTGAACAAGGATGTGTGATTTTGGCGAAAGAGAAAGACCATTTTGCCCCTTATCTACCCATATATTATTCCCACCCATTATTCACACACAAAAAAAACCTTTCCTTGGTGGTTTTGGGGCTTTCTCCATCTCCTCCAAGCCTTTACTCTTCCTTGCAATGATAAACCCTAGTTTAGTGTAGTTTTAGCTAGCTTAGTGGTTAATCTAGTTTAGCTTAGTTAGTTAGTTGTTAGTTAGTTGCTCTTAAGCAAGTKTTGGAGTGAGTGACACCTCCCTCATTTGTGTTGTTGAAGCTTTCTCATTTGTGGATCTTGAGTTTAATGCAATTGGTATTTTCTTTCCCTTAATTTTCTTGTGTTGTTATTGTTGAATGTTGTTATTGAAGTWKTGTTGGCTTTTAGATTTAGTTTATATTGTAGTTCTTTGCATTTCAATTTCTCTAGTGTAGGTTTAATTGCTTTGTGTTGTTTTTCATCTTCTTGTTTAGCAAAAACTCCATTGTTGCATCTTCAAGCTTTTTACCCCATTTGTCCAAGAAAACCTTGGGTTTTCAAAAGCCAAATGGGTCTTTCTTCTTTAAGCAAGTTGACTTCTCTTAAATTTGATGCCTTTTGACCAATTTCAATTTCAAAGCTTTTGAGTTCCCTCCAATTTCCTCTACAATGTGAAAGCCTTCATGTCATTAATTAATTACTCTCAAGCAAGCTTTAATTTGTATTGATGTAATTATTTTAGAAATTAGGAGTTTAGAGTTTAGGTTCGTTTAGAACCATTAATCAGAGTTTGTCGAGAATTTGGGATTGACAACCCCGAATTGTGGATTAAGTGCTCGGCAAAGACTGATTAATCGTGGAGACGAACCGAACACCCTAAACCCTCGTTCTCTTTATTTTAATTAAAATCCCCTTTTTAATTCAAGCTTTAGCATAAAACTCAACCCAAAACAATGACTTAATGCTTTCTTAGGAGTAGATTAGTGTTACTTAGATTAACAAGAGATTAACTAAAACACCGAACGCCGATTACATCTATCCTCGAGAGACACGACTCGGGAAAGCTTACCGCTCTACAATCGACTCTGTACTATTGCGGAGAAGATTTCTTAGACTGCTAAGAATTCTTCGATCACACGCCACTTGCAACCCCTCAGGGGGAGATTCTGCAAGCAATAGAGAGCATCCAGACCTCAAGTGGCCTAAGACTTATTCACAAAAGCCTATTAAAGAGAGGTCTGACCGATTTTGTTGGTATCACAATGAGTACCGCCACGATACGGACTAGTGTACTCATTTGAAAGACGAGCTAGAGAGGATGGTGCAGGCAGGGCACCTTAAAGAGTATGCACGAATGAGAAAAGAGGAGGCCAGGTCTGGTCAGGGCAGTCATGACCGACCCCAGCAAAATAAGCGTGATCAAGATAGCGGGCGAAATGGCGGAAGAAGGAATGACCAGGCCCAGTTCATCAGAGGGGAAGTTCAAATGATTACTGGTGGTGAATGGGATGAGCACTCAAAACGGACCCAGCATAGCTATGTTCGCGCCGCAAGGGATCTGGTCTGGAAATCACATGAGGTCGGGCAGATAGCTTCCACTCCAAATATTTGCTTTGGCTCAGAGGATAGGGATGGCATCCTGGCTCCTCATATGGACACCCTGGTTATAACGGCTACTATTGCCAACTATAATGTGAAGCGGGTGTTTGTTGATACAGGAAGCTCTACCGATATCCTGTTCTATGATTGTTTTCAGCAACTGAAGTTAGATGTGGAATTATAAGAAGTGACAACCTCCTTAGTAGGGTTCGCGGGGGGAGCCCTGAAACCTCTAGGAGCGGTCAGGCTCTTGGTAACGCTGGGTGAGGAACCATATAGAGTGACCAGAACAGTGCGATTTCTGGTAGTTGATGCGCCATCTTTGTATAACGTCATGCTGGGACGGCCATCTCTGAGCCAATTTCAGGTGTGATTTCTGTATATCATATGAAGATGAAGTTTCCGGCAGAGGATGGCACTAGTGAGGTCAGAGGTGATCAATACGCGTCTAGACAGACATATGTTGAGTGCATCAGATGCAATGAGGAAGAGCGACAGAGCAAGAAGGCTCGGATGGAGCAGCCTAGGTCGGATCTGGCTCAGAGAGAGGAAGGGATGATGATGGTGGAGGTAGTCCCGGGGGACGAAAGTCGAGTCCTCCGTGTTGGAACAACCCTCAGTCCTGAGGTTTTGACAGGTCTGGTGGAATTATTATGCAAAAGTGCGGATGTATTCGCCTGGTCTTCACAAGACTTGGTTGGGATTGATCCAGAGGTTACTGAGCATCACCTCAACATCAGCTCCGCGATAAAGCCGTTCAAACAAAAGAAGCGCAATTTCGGGCCGGAGAAGGAAGCCATTATAGAGGCTCAGTGGAGAAGCTGTTGAAAGCTAAGCACATCCAGGAAATACAATTTCCTGAGTGGCTCTCCAACGCTGTGCTGGTCCCTAAGACCCAAGATGACTGGCGGATGTGCATCGACTTTCGTGATCTTAACCGTGCTTTCCCAAAAGACCACTATCCGCTGCCAAGGATAGACCAGCTGGTCGATTCCACTTCAGGTTGTGAACTCCTGAGCATGATGGACGCCTCAAAAGGCTATCACCAGATCAGGCTTGCGAAGGAGGACTGGAAGCGGGTTAGCTTCATAACCCCGAAGGGAACATACTGTTACGTGATTATGCCATTTGGGCTCAAAAACGCAGGGGCCACGTATCAGAGGCTGTGGATAAAATGTTCAAGGAACAGTTGGGAAGAAACATGGAGGTATATGTGGATGATATGTTAGTCAAAAGCATTAAGGCGACCTCACATGTGGATGATCTAAAAGAAACCTTTGATACCCTAAGGAGATACAAAATGAAGCTCAACCCCAAGAAGTGCACATTTGGGGTCAGAGCTGGCAAATTCCTAGGGTACATGGTAACAGAGAAGGGTATCAAAGCTAATCCTAAAAAGGTCAGAGCTATTATGGATATGCAAGTTCCAAGAAACGTAAAAAAAATGTAGTGCTTGGCAGGTCGAATCAATGCCTCGAGTCGATTCGTCTCGCGCTCAGCTGAGAAGAGCTTGCCATTTTTTCAAGCCCTGCGTAAGAAGGCCAAGTTCCAGTGGAGCAATGAATGCGAAGATGCATTTAGAATGCTGAAAGAACATCTAGCTAGCATGACTTTGCTCACAAAACCTATCCAAGGAGAGCCTCTAATCCTATACTTGTCCGTTGGGCAGCAGGCAATCAGCTCTGTCCTGCTTAGAGAAGAAGGCAAAGTACAGAAGCCGGTTTACTATTGGATCAAGGTCTTTCACGATGCAGAGGTGCGGTATGTAGAAATAGAACGAGCAATGTTGGCTCTGGTCGGCACAGCTCGCAAGTTACGCCCATACTTCCTCTTACACAGCATAGTGGTGTGGACCAACCTGCTGCTAAAAGCCATTATGGACAGTCCAGAAGCGTCAGAGAGGCTGGTCAAATGGATAACTGAACTCAGCGAGTTCGATATTACGTTTGAGGCTAGGACAGCCATTAAGGCCCAGGCATTGGCTGATTTCATGCAGGAAATGACCAGCTCTCCTGATGACAAGCAAGAGTGGACAATTTTCACGGATGGGTCAGTAGGTAATCAAGGCTGTGGGGCAGGAATAGTTCAAATTGACCCAGCAGGTATAGCCACTGAGTATGCTGTACGCCTGAACTATGATCTGTCTAATAACGCAGCTGAGTATAAGGCCCTCTTGAGGGGAGTTCAGATGGCAAGAGATTTAGGAGCAGAGAAGGTGTGTGCCAAGGTAGACTCACAATTGGTATGTAAGAAGATAAACGGCGATTTTGAGACCAGAGAGGAGCATATGCAAAAATATCTAGCTTGGTTCAAGGAGCTCGCTAAGGGTATGCAAGCTCTGACGGTCCTTCAAATTCCTAGAGAGGAAAATGGAAGAGCGGACTATTTGGATAAGGGTTTGGACGGCCTCTGTTGCGATGTCTGAGCTTAGAAGAAGGCACCCATGTCCTCCTAGAAATCCATGAAGGCTGTTGTGGCAACCACATGGGGGCAAGGGCCCTGGCTAGTAAAATATTAAGAGCTGGCTACTTCTGGCCATCGCTGAGGAAAGAGGCCGAGGACTATGTTAGAAAGTTTGAAAAATGTCAGAAGATGTCCCCCTTGACTCATCAGCCAGCGGAAGAGCTCATGACAATGAACACTCCCTGCCCCTTTGAAAAGTGGGGGATTGACCTGGTAGGTCCATTCCCAATGGCTCCAGCCCAGAAGAGGTTTCTGATCGTGGCCATCGACTACTTTAGCAAATGGGTTGAGGTGGAAGCCCTGGCAAAAATCACGGAAGAGGCAGTAATGGGCTTCATTTGGAAAAATATCATTTGCCGATTTGGCATTCCAAGGATAATGATATCAGATAATGTTACTCAACTCATGGGAGCTAAGATTAAAGCTTTTTGTGCCAAAATGAAAATCCAGCAACACTTCACATCTGTTTACCACCCACAAGCAAATGGACAGGTAGAGGTGACTAATCGCATCCTTGTTCAGGGGCTTAAGTCACGCTTAGAGAAATCTGGAGGCAAGTGGGTGGACGAGCTAAGTGCAATACTCTGGGCTTACCGCACCAATCCCAAAGAAAGCAAGGGTGAAACCCCTTTCAGCTTGGTTTATGTCATGGATGCCGTCATCCCCGTGGAGATCAGCCTTGTAACTCACCTAGTACAAAACTTTGATGAAATTCAGAACAAGGCATTGGTGCAGGATGCATTGGATTTAATCGAGGAGAAAATAGATCAGGCAATGGTGAGGATGGAACATGTGCGGGGGCGAATCCGAGCAACTTATAATAAAACAGTCCGGAAGAGGCATTTCCAGGTGGGAGACCTGGTTCTTAGAAGGGCTGACCTGGGAAAAGCCAAGGGAAAGCTGGATGCTGCGTGGCAAGGACCACTCCGGGTCACCCAAGTCTTAGAAGGCGGAGCTTATAAGCTGGAAGAACTGGATGGATTTGAAATTCCTCGCGCGTGGAACATTTCAAATTTACGGAATTTTATGTGTAAATGTATTCTTACAATGTTTTATTAATAATGCAGGTTTATTCTTGTCTGCCAAACTAAAACAAGTCCTCATAAAAGCCAGAATTGGCTAAGGGTGGATGCCCCATTTACCTGACCTGATTGTCAGTTTAAGCCAGAATTGGCTAAGGGCGGATGCCCCATTTACCTGACCTGATTGTCAGTTTAAGCCAGAATTGGCTAAGGGCGGATGCCCCATTTGCCTGACCTGATTATCAGTTTAAGCCAGAATTGGCTAAGGGCAGATGCCCCATTTGCCTGACCTGATGGTCAGTTTAAGCCAGAATTGGCTAAGGGCGGATGCCCCATTTGCCTGACCTGATTGTCAGTTTAAGCCAGAATTGGCTAAGGGCGGATGCCCCATTTGCCTGACCTGATTGTCAGTTTAAGCCCAGATTGGCTAAGGGCGGAGGCCCCGACATTTTTGAACTTGACAGATGAAGCTGGGATTAGCTAAGGTGGATACCCATAAAAGCAACTGATCTGGCTGTTGAACAGAGCCAGGAGTGGCTTAAAGCAGAGAATTGCGACGAGGTTTGATTTTAATTGCCAAGTTTAAAACAGATCTGACGATAAACTCAAAAACCAGGATTGGTTAATTCTAAAAGTCTTAATTCTCACGACTTAATGAGAAAAAATCAAGCTACAACCCTTCTTAAAAAAAAAAAAGGAAGACATTTTCATTCATCATTTTTCTGGCGATACAAAGTAGATTGCGCATACCTTCTGCGAAGGTTGGCAAATTTAATTATAAATGCAAGAAACACAAGGAAAAACGAGTATAAAGGTGTTCATCCATGAGAAGCTCTCCGACCCGAAGCCATAGCTCGGCGAATACGCCATAGCTCACGCTCAGTCTCATGATAACACTGACGGTACTTATCAGCTCGCTCGGAAAGAGCACGTGCCTTGCCGGCGGCAACGGTCAGGCGATTCACCAACTCTGATAAATCAGCCTTTTCCTCCTGCAAATGGCGATTCAGTTTGCGTATCTCGGCCCATTCTCGTTTGTAATAGCATTTCTTCTATCTTTTCCTCTCCAAGAGATGACAGACATAGCCAACCTTCTCTCGGAGCATGTCCAGTTTCTCATAAAGTTTGAAGTTCTCAACGACCAGAGAGATTTTTTTTTGCTTGACGATATCGAGTTCTTCAAGAAGGGGAGACGAGGCCATTTAAGATAATTGAAGAAGAATGATGAATACATGCACATATTTAAAGCAAAGAAAGGCACGTGATAGAGCATAAGCAAGTAGTAGGGTTTCCGGGAAATAAGGAAACCTTAGAATATCAAAGGTCGCTACGAGAAAAAAGTTTCATTACCATAAAACAGAAATAGTTCAGTACAATTCTTGAGATAATAAGACAGATCAGCCACGCAGGCAATACTACAGATCTGTCACCAAAATAAATAGGTAAAATTATAAAGGCTAAAGTCCCAGGCACCCCGAGCTAAGATCCATAGTCTGCCGCTGTCCCTCTCAAACTGAGCAGAGCCTTGAAACTATCCAAGATTGGCAAAAGTTGGCAAATTTGCAGTCGTGGCCACAACTATTGCCAAGAGGAAGCTGAGGAAGAGGAGCAAAAAACTTGGCGCACATGATCAGCAAACACCGCAGCATCTAACTGATGAAGGCGGTCATCCTGGACAACATGACAGAAGCTCATGGGCTCATGAGGGGTCTTTAAGGGGACATAGCGGTCAAAAGGAGTGGAAGGATTTTCGCTTGACCACTTGGCCTGAGCATCCAGACCTAGATGGTATTACACCACGACCTCTGGAACTAGGATGTCGTATAACTCGGTCGACCCCAGGAAAGCTCGACGGGTGGTCTCCCGAGTTAGCTAGATCAGGCGCAGTCTCTCATCTGAATTAAGAAATTCGAGCCTGCTTTCTGCTCGCCCCTCGGTACGACCTCTGCTCTCTCCACCTGCCTCTCCCTCGGCCCGAGCTCATTGGACCTTATCCTTGAGCTCTTGCTCCCGAATAAGAGAAAAAGCACGTTGCTTGCCCTCTGATTCCTTAGCCTCGCGGAGCTCTGATCGGGATAACTCCAACTCTGACTTCAGCAGCTATACCTCCACTTCAGTAGCCTGCAGCTTGACCTTTGCATCCAGAGCGGCTGCATAACTTTCTTGGACTCTGGAGACCAGCCTTTTCTCCCGTTCTTTCAAAGCTGTGTATTCCTTTGCCAAATCAGCCTGCAGCATGGAGCCCCGGGCCCGAGCCAACGAAGATGCCCTCCCCACCATGGCCTGATAACAAGAGAGTGGTAAATAAAAGGCCTGGGGAAACTAAGGATACGACAAATAAAGAAATTTTTACCTGTGCCTCGGCTAGGCATCAATACTCAATCAACTCGGGATCGGACATCTTTTCCACAACTCGGCGGTAAGCAAAAGTGGCTAGACCCATCATGAACTGCGTCGCCACGTCCCCAGGACAATTCAGAATTGACCTGTTAAAAAAGGACTGGTTGGGATGAGGGGGTACTTGCGAACCTGCCTTAGGAATGGATCGAGTCTCAGATCGCCTTCGTTTTTGAGTTTGCAACTGACGCTCATCCTCGGACTCCACCAAGGGCAGGTCTGTAGAGAGCTAAATTACAGGCTCAGGCGCGACACTTCTTACCTGCTCCAAAGTCTCCTTTACAACCCCTGCAGGTGCCACCTCATCTCGAGGCACCCTAGCCCCCATCATGGGTTAGATCTCAGGTCGTGCCGAAGGTACAACTATTTCAACAGGAGGAGGGGTGGAAGACCTGGTGGCTTCGCCCAGGGGGCTCCTCTGGCCTCCTGTAGCTGCCCTTTTCTGCATCGCGGCCATCCGTGCTTGCATCATTTTTGCTAAGATAAGGAGAAAATGAAATAATAAATAATAACACTAATAATAATTAGGGAAATATGAAATAATATCAAGAGTAAAATTTGGTCATCTCGGGAATATACCGATGTGAGAAGGTAGAGGTCCGTTCTCTTGCAGTGTTAAAAAAGTCCAAGAGGTTGGACTTGAGGAGTTTGGTTAAGTTAAAAGTGTTCTGGTTAAGGACGACAATCTTCTTGGCCAGATGTGGTGTCCTGTCACCACGGGTCAAGTGTGCTTGTGGGGGCAGAAGGCTAATGGAAGCGGTGGAGAAGCCCCAATTCCCCGAGCACTGAACGAAAAAGAACTTTTTCTTCCAGTCCTTATGGGAATTGGGAAGGCCAGTCAAGAAGTGGACGTCAGATCGTCCAGAGAGATACAAAAAGCCATAGGAACTCTTGGACTGGAACAAAGAGTAGAAAAGTTGAGCCGTGGGAGTAATCCCCGAATATTGAGCCGCCAGGTGAAAGCCGGCCATAACTCGGAAAGCATTAGGCAAAAATTGATGTACCGAAATGTGGTACATCTGGGAAATGGCCAAAATAAAAGGGTGAACATGTAGGCTTAGGACGGTGTGGAATTGTTCCACAAAGAAAGTTAGATGACTGGGAGGAGGCGACGAGGCCCTCTCGTCAGGAGCCGGACTAGTGAAAACGAAGTCATCGGAGATAGGGAAGGTGGCGTGTATATCCATAAGAGTTTGATTACTCACTATGGAAGTTATATTATCATGAGGAAGATAGGGGAGTGCTAGCGGAGTCTCCTCCAGAAGAGGCACCGGAGGTGACTCTGAGAATGATATATTTACGGTGGAGGTAGAATTTGTCGGGGCCTCCAACGAGTCCTCCGCCATGGAACCAGAAAGGGGAGGAGAGGCTAACATAATTTAAAGTTTGTATAAGGGAGCAAAGAAAGTACATGGTTTACAAAGGTGGTCGGAGAAACTGAGAGGGGAAAAGCTGAGTCGGGAAATTCCCCGGAGGTATTAGATGAGAAGAGGGAAACTCGAGGATTTTCACGAAGGTAAAATCTGAAAAGTGAGAAGGAGAAGAGGTTCAAAAATCAAAAATCGAGAAAAGTGGGATTTGATGGGACCCCCGCATTTAATGTGGGGAGATGAATAGTACCCTAGGTGGTGAGCTGGAACGCCAACTGTCCTAGGGCAAGTCATGCGCCGCTGATTTATCAGTACTTGGGAGACGTGTGGGAATAGTAATTGTCTGGGAATGTGGGCCGACACCACTAATGCCAATGATTAGGCCTGGTTTCCAGGCGGATTCCTCAGGATTTGTGCTAGTACGAGAAATAGTAAAAGACAAGTACGACCTCATTTATTCTTGAAAAGCCCTGGACTGTTACAGCTCTACCCCAACCATTTTGGGGGAGGTGTTGATATAGCTTAAATAGTTAGACCTGGATTGGGGTAGACCTGACCCAGCGTCGCTGGAAGAAGGATCTAAACCTTAGCCAGTGATTTTTAACCAATTCATCCCCGAGGAAAGATCTAACTTCACTCCACTCCTGAGAGAGTCAGGATAAACCTGATTTGAGAGGAGTTCCTTAGGGAACAATCACTAGAAGGTCATCTTAAGACAGATCTGGCATCTGGACGAGTAGGATATCCTAAGAGAACAAGACTAAGCCAGAGCTGATATTCTGAGCCAAGAGATAAAGAAAGAGCAGGACCAGGGAAGACCTGGCTCCTTAAACCTCCCAGGAGGAGACAAGCGGGACCACTTGTAAGAATTGGTTACTTAAATGAACCTTAATTGACGAAATTTGCTTCTGAAATCCCAGCTGTGGGTACCCACTGGAAGAAATTATAAGTATCTCAGCCCCAAGGCTGAGAGAGGTATGTCATTCTTCGTGCATTCCTTGCTTTGTTCATCAGAAACACTCAATACGCTTTGTGACTTAAGCATCGGAGAGGTTTCCACCGGAAAACCCCCGGTGGTCCTTTTCTGACGTGTGTTTGTGTGCAGGTCGGGAAGGTATACCACTTCTAGGTGGTGTCAAATTTTTCGGGCTGAAACACCCAAAAATCCACTACAGATCTAGCTACTTTAACTAAGTAATCCGCTCTTGTGTTTTCTTCTCTAGGGATTTGGAGGACAGTCAGAGCTCTCATGGTTTTAGCTAACTCTCTGAATAGAGCTAGGTATTTTTGCATGTGCTCATCCCTTGTCTCGAATTCTCCATTGACCTGTCTACACACGAGCTGCGAATCGACTCTTGCGCATACCTGCTCTTCCCCCAAATCCTTTTCCATCTGAACTCCCCTCAAAAGAGCATCGTATTCAGTTGCGTTATTAGATAAGGTATAGTTCATTTGTACGGAGTATTCAGTAGCCACACCCGTCGGGTCGATCAATACTATGCCCGCACCACAGCCTAGGTTCCCTACCAAACCATCCATAAAACTTATCCATTCCCTCTTGTCCTCGGGAGATCTGGTCATTTCTTGCATGAAATCAGCCAATGCCTGGGCTTTAATAGCCATTCTAGCTTCGAAAGTTACCTCAAACTCGCTAAGCTCAATTATCCACTTAACCAGCCACCCTGATGCCTCTGGCTTATCCATGATAGCTTTTAGTGGTAGGTTAGTTGTTACTTTTATGCTATGCGAGAGAATATAAGGTCGTAGTTTGCGCGCCGTGCCGATCAGGTCTAGCATTGCTCTCTCCACCTCCACATATCGAATTTTAGCGTCGTGCAATGCTTTGCTCCAGTAATAAACCAATTTTTATATTTTTCCCTCCTCTCTGAGCAAGACTGAGCTCATGGCCTGATGCCCAATAGACTAGTATAAAATTAAAGGCTCACCCCTGGATTGGCTTAGTAAGCAGCGACATGCTAGCCATGTGCTCTTTCAACATCCTAAATGCTTCCTCACACTCATCACTCCATTGAAACTGAGCTTTCTTGTGCAAGGCCTGGAAGAATGGAAAGCTTTTCTCAGCTGAGCGTGAGATAAATCCGCTCAAAGCATTGATTCGGCCCGCCAGGCACTGCATCTCTTTCACGTTCCTTGGAGCTTGCATGTCCATGATGGCTTCAACTTTTTCTGGGTTGGTCTATATTCCATTTTCTGTGACCATATAGCCCAGGAATTTACCAGCTCTAACCCCAAACTCACTTCTTGGGATTGAGCTTCATCCTGTATCTTCTCAAAGTGGTGAAGGTTTCCTTTAGGTCATCCACATGCGAGGCTGCCTTCACGCTCTTGACTAGCATATCATCAACATAGGCCTCCATGTTTCTTCCTAGTTGGGCTTTGAACATCTTATCGACCAATTGCTGATACGTGGCGCCTGCATTATTGAGCCCAAATGGCGACCAAGTAGTAGTAGGTTCCCTTCGGGGTTATAAAACTGACCCGCTTCTAGTCCTCCTCCGCTAGCCTGATCTGATGGTAGCCTTGCGAGGCATCCATCATGCTTAGCAGCTCGCAGCCAGACGTGGAGTCAACTAACTTGTCTATCATTGGCAGAGGATAGTGATTCTTAGGGCAAGCACGGTTGAGATAGCGGAAATATATACACATGCGCCAATCGTCTTGAGTTTTGAGGACTAACACCGCGTTTGAAAGCCGCTCAGGAAATTGTATTTCCTGAATGTGCTTAGCTTTCAGCAGTTTTTCAACCTCAGCCTCAATGATCGCCTCCTTCACTGGACCAAAATTACGCTTTCGTTGCTTCACTAGCTTTTCTCCAAGGCTAATATTGAGGTGGTGCTCGACAACTGCCGGGTCTATTCCCACCAGGTCTTGCGGCGACCAGGCAAAGATGTCAATATTACTCCTCAAAAATTGGACCAGGTCTAGCAGGATTTCCGGGCTCAAGGTCGTTCCCACTCGCACAACTATACTATCATCCCCTGGGACCACCTCTACCATCATCAGACCTTCTTCCAGCTCTGGCATCGCTTTCTCCACCCTGACTCTCTTATTTTATCTTTCCTCCTCATTACGTCGGATGCACTCAACATACATTTGCCTGGACGCGTACTGGTCACCCCTAACCTCACCTGTTCCGTCCTGAGCAGGAAACTTCAACTTCATATGGTATACCAAGATCACTGCTTGGAACTGGATCGGGGATGGTCTTCCTAGCATGACGTTGTACGAAGATGGTGCATCTACCACATGGAATCGCACTTTCATAGTTATCCTATACAGCTCTTCCCCTAAGGTTACCAAAAGCCTTACTTCCTTTAAAGGCTTTAAAGCTCCCCCTGCAAATCCTACAAATGATGTTGTCTCCTCCTCCATTTCCACATCCGGTTTCAACTTTCTATAGCAATCATAGAATAGATGTCGGCTGAGCTCCTAGTATCCACAAATACTCGCCTCAGATTATAATTTGCAATAGTGGCCGTTATGACCAGGGCATCTATGTGAGGGGCCAAGATGCCATTCTCATCCTCTGATCCAAAACATATGCTTTGACTTGGAGCTAGCTGTTCCACCTCTCGCGATTCCCTGACCAGGTCCTTCGCAGCTCAGACATAGCTATTTTGGGTTCGCCTAGAGTGTTCGTCCCACTCACCCCCTGTGATCATTAGGATTTCCCCTCGTATGACCTGGGAGTGGTCACTCCGCCTCCCCTCATATCGTCCCTGTCTGTTCCCTTGAGGCTGATCATGTATACGTGAGTCAGACCTGGGCTCCTCCTTTATTATCCGCACATACTCTTTAAGATGCCTGGCCTGCACCATTCTTTCTAACTCATCCTTCAGATGAGTGCACTGATTTGTGTCATGACCATACTCATTATGGTATCTACAGAATCGGTCAGATCTTTCTTTTCGCAGTTTTTGAGAGTAAGTTTAAGGCCATTTGAGATTAGGGTGCCTCTCTATTGCTTGAAAAATATCTCCCTGAGGTGTTGCCAGGGGTGTATACCTGTCAAAACGAGGTCGTCTCCCTGCCAGATCTGGCCTTGGCTTTTTTAACGTCCCCCTGTCTGTTCCCTTGAGGCTGATCACATCTACGTGAGTCAGACCTGGGCTCCTCCTTTATTATCTGCACATACTCTTTCAGATGCCTGTCCTGCACCATTCTTTCTAACTCATCCTTAAGATGAGTGCGCTGATCTGTCTCATGACTGTACTCATTATAGTATCTACAGAATCGGTCAAATCTTTCTTTTCGCGATTTTTGAGAGTAATTTTTAGTCCATTTGAGATCAGGGTGCCTGTCTATTGCTAGCAAAATCTCTCCTTGAGGTGTCGCTAGGGGTGTATATCTGTCGAAATGAGGTCGTCCCCCTGCCAGATCTGGCCTTGGCTTTTTTAACGGTGCCCTTTCCTCCCTGTCAGGTCTGTCTCTCTTCTTTTCTCCCTCTTCCTTAAGCCTTAAAGCTTCCTCCAAGTGAATGTACTTTTCTGCCCGCTCCAGGAGTTCTCCGAATTTTGGCGCTGGCTTCACAACCAGCGACTGGAAAAACTCTCCTCTCCTGAGCCCCTATGCTAACGCGTTGACCAGGAGCTCTTCTGATGTTGATGGTACCTCTAACTTTGCGTTTGTAAATCGATTGATGTAAGCACGTAGGCTTTCGTTTTCCTTTTGCTTGAGACTGAATAATTCCAACGGCATCTTCTGGTACTTCCTGCAGCTAGTAAACTGATGCAGGAATGCCGAGCTAAACTCATCGAAATTGCTGATAAAGCATGGCGGCAGCTGGCTAAACCAGAGCTGGGCCGATTTCGTGAAGGTCATTGGGAAGACCCTGCACATGACTGCATCAGACAACTTGTGCAAAGTTGCCTTGATCTCAAAATGGCTCAAGTGATCCCACGGGTCAGTTGTCCCATTATACTCGAAGCCCATAGATCGGTAAGAGGCCGACACATCGTCGCGTATTACCGCATCTGTAAACGGCGTACCCCTCCGTGTTAGCACCGTTCATGTGCTCTCCATATTTCTTTTGAACTCTCTGAACTCTTTCTGTAGATTATGCATTTGTTCAGTAAGGTCCGGGTTGGTTTGGCTCGAAGTTTCGCTTCCAGAAGTGGAAAAATTCTCTTCCTCATCCCAGAGAGGAGTCTGGATCGTGCGATGAGCGCGCAGTAGCTCTGTCTCTGGCGAAGGGACTGTCTGGGATGGGGGCACCTTGGACGGGGGCGTCGAGAATTCTGCGAACTTCCTATCGACAACCACCTCCACAACCTTGTCGATGAGATTAGACAATTGCCTGAGATAGGCATCATTCATCGGTCCATTATCAGCTTGTGCAGATCCACCAGGGGTTTGCGTGACGCTTGTCCGGGCTGTTGCCGATGGCCTTTTCTCTGCTGGCTCTGTCGCCGATGGTCCCGTGGGTTTTGGCATACCCCACGGCACGACAGAGCTAGGTGTACCACCCAACTCCGCCACCAGATTTCGTCGGAGTCCCGTTGAATACATATGTTATTCTCACGCCTTAGCTTTGAACGACTTCCCATAGACGGCGCCAATTGTTTCACTTAAAAAACATGACAACGCCTGAGATTAACACTTCTCCTTGCGTAAACCTGACATGCACCCAAAAACACATCAGAAAAGGACCACCGGAGGTTTTCCGGTGGAAACCCCTCCGATGCTTAAGTCATATAAGTGTATGGAGTATTTCAGTGTGCAAGGAAAAGAATACACAAGAATGTCTTACCTCTCTTAGCCTTGAGGCTGAGGTATTTATAGTTTTCCCAGTGGGGACCCCATCCGGGATCTCGGAAACAAAGGCCACGAATCAAGGGCCGTTATGCAACTAATTTTGGAAAAATGGTCCCACTTGTCCCCTTCTGGGAGACCAGAACACCTGATCTGCCCTGAGCATGCCCTCTTATGATTATCCAGATCAGGATAATTCCTGGGCTGCGGTAGTTCCACTCTCGCTATATCCCTGGCCTTTTTTGGGAGGACCAGGTTAGGTCTTCTCATTGACAGGGCTGGTCTAGCCTCCTGGTCTTCTCCTTAACAATCTCGACTCAGGTGTACCCCAATCCAGGGCTTGTTTTCCGGCCACATCAGTCTTCAATTTTGTTATCCATAATGTACTTATATGTCTAATCATTTTGACTTTTATTTTCCAGAATCGTTTTTCATCAGCTGCTCTTCAAATTTGAAGGATATCTTGAATAACCTTAGCCAAATCTACCTCTGGACAAAGTAGTTGTGCCTCAAGCTATTGAACCTGAAGTCGAGGCAGAGGTCACCAACACAATAGATGATCAGGTTGGGGTATAGTTCACTGCACCAGCAGATGATCAGATGCCCAAAAGGGTAACTGCGGGTCGAGGTAAGAAGAGAAAGATAACCTACTACCGATCCCAACCTCAAACGTCTTCTTCCACTTCTAATCAAGATGTCCCAAGTCTTGATCCCAACCTTCATCTCCCCCTCAACCTAAGTATCACCGCGCTCAATGAACATCAAACTCAGCCTCACTATCCTCATTTGTTGGCCTCCCGAACTGTAAGGATATCGACCAAGTCCAGCCATTTTGCAAAGCCAGATGCTAATACTGAACAAGCAATACTTGATAACTCTTAGCATTCTGGACCAAGTATTACTAGCTTCCCAGTATCTTGCTTAGGTAATGCTCCTTACCTCATCATTTAAACGCTTGAGATATCACATGTTACCACAATTTTCTTAACATCTCTTATGCCCTTCAGTTTGGACCTCTCTCTGCTTCTCTGCCTGGACACTTATTAATTGCCAAAAAAACGAGGAAATATTAGTGAACAATTGGAAAAAAACTATTAGAGAGCTAACATAACAGTTTATACTTTCCCTGATGCAAAGTGAGCTAGATAGATCCCGATGTCTTATTAGATCTCATCGGAAGAACTTAATACTTCCCAGTGTCAATTGGAGGTGGAAAATTCAAATGTAACTCTAGTAAGGGCCGATCTCCACAACTTCAAGGAGTGTCACTAGTCGTAATTAGAGGACATAGTCGAGAGAAACCAGACTAATCTCTAGAAGAAGGAAATGGAGGCTCATGCTTGTGGAGTCGAGAAAGATCATTCTCACGGGGTCAAAGAAGGTCGTCGCACCTTTCTGAGAAGTTTTGTAGGTCGGAGACTTCTCGACGGATATCTAGTTAGTCTAACCTGAATCTATCATTATACTACTGCATTCATGCAAAAGGTTAGCAAGGGCACAAAGTATACTTCAAGATGACCATCGAGAGAGCTAACCAAAAAATTCAGGCAGTAGGCCTAAATTTCAAGGTGGATCTTAAGAAGGCTCAAGAAAATTCTCCTCCTTTTGACCTCGGCAAGGATCCCAAAGCAACCTGACGAGAAAGATGCAGCCCAAGTAATCGGCTCAGCCCAACTAGGCTCCGAATTAGACGTACCCCTAAATAAGTATGTTCCTCAAGTCCCCCAAGTTGTTCCTTGTATATATTTTAACCTGAACTATAACATTATTTTCTGACTTGTGATATATCTGGATCCACGCTTTTTCATACTTAGAAACAACCTTACACCTTCCGACCTACTATAATTTAATTAAATGCCCTAGCTACAATCATAAGGCATAGTTAACTATCTATGTAGAATTTGGGAATTAACCGACCTAACCATGTCGGTCATTACCCTTATCGAAAGATAAATGTATGAGTTCCTAATCAATAAATAGGTCAATCAATCACCCTCAAGTTTTCAAAGCACAAACAATTATCATACAATAATGTGATTCAAAAACATAACCATGTATTAATGCAAGTATAAAAATTGGATAAACTAAGATTTTTCATAAACTTGACAAAACCATTACCATATTCAGATAATAAAACCATAAAAACATAAGTCATTCCCAACTTAAACAAGTGTCGAGCCATACCATCTATATAATCATAAAATCTACCTCCGACCTCAACAAGTGTCGGTCCATACCATCCATATAACCATAATAAATCCTTGACCTAAACAAGTGGCGGGCCATACCATCCATACAACCCTAAGATCCATCTCTGATCTAAACAAGCATCGGATCATACCATCCATACAAACCATAAAAATACCTAACATAAACCGTGTATCAAGTCCATAACCATAGGTTCCATTAAAGATAATATAAACACCATAAAAGCATTGGGAAAAATCATATAAAAGCTAAAATAATAACCATAAATAAGATTTTACCATGCACCCCCTTCTATCTAGACATAATATTTATAAGTGGCAAATGTCCCAGCTTCTTGGTACGACCTTCCCCTGATCATCCTCCAATATATAAGTCCCGCCTTTCAATACCTTAGTCACCTTCAATGGCCCGATCTAGTCAGGATCTATCTTTCCATCAGAGGATATCACATCAGCTCTCCTCTAAACTAACTAACTGACCTGAAATTGTGTTTTCTTTACTTTCTGATTATATGCTGCTTGAATTTTATGCGTGTACCTCTCCACCCTCGGAGTTGCCTTGTCCATTATTTCATTCATTACCTTTGAAACTCATATTTCTAACCTCTCATTCTCCTTGAAACAAAAAGCATCTATGCGGTGCGACCTTGTTTATATCTCTACTAGAATAACAACTTTCATTCCATAGACCAATTTATTCTCCCGTTGTAGTTCAAAAGGTCGTCCGACAAGCCCACTGATAGGGAAATATATGTATGCCAGACCTGGTTTGGGGTAGCTCTGAATTAGAGTAGTTAGACCCATTAAGGGAGGGCCAGAGCAGTTTTGTCTTAGAGAAAGATCTAAATAACCCTCCTGCTGACATAAAGAATATCAAGAAGAGGTGATTATTGCCCGTGTTCCCTCCTGAAAGTAGTTATATTGAGGAGATCACTAAGCCAGAGGATTATGCCGAGCTGAAGTGTTGGGGATTAGCGTTTAGCCTGGTCTGGATACAGACCTTGTTAAGCCCTCTAAGAAATAGAGCTCATCCTCACTATAGCAAGACTTGATCTGTTAAAAGGCAGGAACATAAAAGGCAAGAAGAGCTGGATGACTACAGGTCTGGCTCCTTGAATTTTGCTGAAATCTCAGGGCTAATATAACA
Organism: Phtheirospermum japonicum; assembly: GCA_014905375.1. Taxonomy (NCBI): domain Eukaryota; kingdom Viridiplantae; phylum Streptophyta; class Magnoliopsida; order Lamiales; family Orobanchaceae; genus Phtheirospermum; species Phtheirospermum japonicum. The sequence continues at coordinate 602,146 of BMAC01000064.1, read as the reverse complement.
CGGAGGGGAGGAAGACCTATTTTTCAGACTCCCCAGAGAGAGGAGAGTGGGACTACTTGTCAGAATTTCTTACATAACGGCCCGAGATTCACGGCGTGTGCTCCTGGGATCCCAGCTGGGGTCCCCACTAGGAAAAACTATAAATATCTCAGCCCCAAGGCTGAAAGAGGTACGTCATTCTCTAAAAACATTCCTTCTTATTTTTCTGGAAAACACCTCAAACGCTTACTGACTCAAGCATCGGAGAGGTTTCGACCGGAAAACCACCGGTGGTCCTTTCTAATATATTTTTGTGGTGCAGGTTTAGGAAGCTCTTGGGCTTTTGAGTGTTATTCAGGTAGTTCACTTTTTGGGCTGAAACACCCACAGAACTAAATATAAGTCCTCTATCCATAAGACACATGTCTTTTCCAACCTTAACTTGATTCTTTGCACTATGATTATGATAGTTACCTCGATTTGTCCATTAGCTTGGGGATGTGTGACTGAGGAAACCTCTTTTTCATTCCCCTATTCTTGAACTACTCTTGCATCCTATGTCCAAATTAGTTCTGACCTCAATCGATGACTTAAGAAGTAAGGTCGGAGCTTCCTTGCTGTGTAAATCAGTGCAAACCCTACTTTTTCTAACTCTGAATAATTCTTCTCATCTCCTCGCAGCATCCTACTTATGTAGTAAATATGTCTCTGACTCCTCTCGAATCAACATTGAGCTCACCATGACCTCTCCCAATGATATGTATAGAATTAGATCTTTCTCTTATGTAGGTTTCGTTAATAGTGGGATCTCACAGGTATTCATTTAGATTCTTAAAAGCCTATGCTGCCTCCTTTGTCTACTCGAATTTTGATCCTTTACTTTAGAGTTTTGAAGAAGGGATACCCTACTCCGTCGACAGAGAAATGAACCTGCTAAGATGCTATGTGACCTATTATACTTGTACATTCCTCATTGTTTGGGGGTGGGACATTTCCAACACAGACTGTACCTTTTTTGAATTTACCTCAAAACTTGTTTCTGTCACCATGTATCCCATGAAATTGCCCGATCTAACTCCAAAGGAACAATTCTTGGGGTTCAACTTCATCTATACTAGCTCAGAATTATAAAAGATTTTCTCAAATCCTCCACATGAGACTCTTCCTTCTTGATCTTATAGCATGTCATCCATGTAGACCTCCATAATTGATCCTGTTTCGCCCTAACAATAAACGAACCAAAAAAACCTACTTCTTCCTTGAATATCCTGGCCTACTTCACCAAAAACACGTTAGAAAGGACCACCGGGGGATTTCCGGTGGAAACCTCTCCGATGCTTAAGTCAGCTAAGAAGTTTTTCTTATAGGGATAATTCAAGTGAGAATGCTCAGAATGTCATACCTCCCTCAACCTTGGGGTTGAGATATTTATAACTCTCACCATGTGAGGTTTTTCCGAGATCCCGAAAATAAACCCGAGAATCTTGGGGTGTTACTCGGGATGACCTGACCAATAAGTTTCTTCACAAAGAACCTGTCAGCCCTGTCACTAACTCTTCCAAATTCTCGACTTAACCTCTCAAAACCTTGTTCAAGGATTTGGACCAGGTCAGGAAAATTCTTATAGGGCTATAAGCTTGTCTCTTTCCTCCTTTTTCTACATCACTTTAGCTGTTCCCAACCAGGTCTACCCAAACTATTTTGCGACTTGCCACCAGATTAGGTCGTACCAATCAGTCCCCCCACCCCCCCCCCCCTCCCCCCCCTGAATGGTTGGGGATGAGCTGTAATGCCTTGTATTCCATCTTGGCGATTGAAATGCATAACACGTCTCTTCAGGCATCCTACTCTGACACGCATTAAATGCACAGATCCCACCAAATCTTTATCCTCAGAATAAATTATGCCTTTTGGGGATGGTCTGCAATGCCTCGTACTCCACCTCAGCGGTTAAAATTCAGAACATGTCCCTTCAAGTACTGTACTCTGACACTCATTAAATGCACAGATCCCGCCAAATCTCCTTTTTCCTAAAGATTCATTTTCAAAGTCTATCACTTCACTCTCTTTGCGGTTTATTCAACTTTTTCTTTCTCTACACTTGTTTTTTCCTCTCAATAACTCCTTGTGCTTTTATTTCTCCGATCAAGGCATTTTTCCTCTTAGAACTAGGTACTTTCTTGTTTTCCTTCAAATTTTAATTATGTCTGCTTCAGCCTCTTCTGCTTCTTCATCTTTTATTAATTTATCATCTTCCATTACTTTATCATCCTCTGCGGCACCGTCGGTGTCTGCTTTGTTTCTCTCTCTCTTTTTTTATTATATCATAATATTTTTTTTCTTATTATGGTAAATCTCTTCTCCAGTCACCATGGTGAAGAAGAAGATCGCTGCGCTTCTCCAAGGAGTTACCTCGAACATCGGGAAGATTCCCATCGGTGAGTCGACGTGAGCTGCTACCTCCGATGATCCCAAGCCCACGCCTAGACTAGAGGTGGCAATCGAGCTAGAGGTGGCCAATAGGTCTGAAAGAGCTGCTCATCCAGAAAAAGTGGTCAGCCATGGAGTTGATCTGACCCCCCCACTCCGATTCTGAGGAGGAGCAGGTGATGGCTGCCCGCAAGCGGGCTTGCTCTGGCAAGGGGGGAGGTCCCTACGGGGTCCAAGATAGTTAGACCCAACCAGAGCTACTTCAACGGCTTTTCCATCCTGGACTATCCAGGAGACGTGGCAGCTCACTTTATCAAATGGCAGTCCCCTTCTGTTGATCATTGATCTTTGGAGAAGTGGATGAATCACGAGCGGATAGAGTCCTTTTTTCCAAGAGGAGGCTAGGGTTAGGATTTCTCCGCTCTATTCACCTTCCCTTTTGCCTTCATTATCATTTTACTTATCCTTTTTCCCTTCTTCTATCATCTCCTTTTTCTTCTCTTCAGGCTGCTGTTAAGAGGGCTGCATTAGTGTCGCAGGCCCAAGGCTCCTTGAACATTTTATATACTAGTCGTTGATACGTGGCTCCTGCATTCTTGAGCCAAAACGTCCTGACCACGTAGCAATAAGTTCTTCTCGGGGATATAAAACTGACCCATTTCCAATCCTCTTTGGCCAGCCTGATCTGGTGATATCCTTAGCTCGCAACAACTTCTCTACTTCTGCTTAAATAATAGCTTCCTTTTCGGGACCAAAGTTGCGTTTCCTTTGTTTTACTGGCTTCACCGTGGAGGTGATGTTGAGGTGATGCTTAGCTATTGCCGGGTATATACCTCCTAAGTCCTGGGGATATAAGGCAAAGACATTCGAACTATTTCTTAAGAGGGTCACGAGTTCCACAAACACCCCGGGGCTTAGGGTTGTTCCTACTCGTACAACTCGGTTATCATACCCAGTACAATCTCGACCATCATCAAGTTTTCCTCGCGCGGATCCAGCTCAGGTGCGGTAATCATCTCTGTCCTGGGTTTTCTGGATATCCTTATCTCTTCATCTCTTCGAATAATGTCCACGTATGCTCTACGAGACGCATATTAGTTTCCTCGAACCTCACCTACCCCTTCCTAAACAGGGAATTTCGTCTTCATATGGTATACAGATATCACCGCTTGGAATTGACTTAAAGATGGTCGGGCAAGCATAGCATTGTATGAAGATGGTGCGTCCACCACCAGGAAGCGCACCGACTTGGTCTTCCTGAATGGATAATTCCCTTACGTGACTAAGAGATTCACTGCTTCCAATGGGCATAGTGCTCCCCCAGCAAAACCCACTAATGAGGTGGTGACCTCCTCTATCTCCAAGTCCAAGTTTAATTTCTTAAAGTAGTTGTAAAATAAAATATCTGCCGAGCTTCATGTGTCCACGAAGGTTCTCTGCACATTATAATTAACTATAGTAGTTGTTATCACTAAAGCGTCCATATGGGGTGCCAAAATGTCGTTCTCATCTTATGAGCCAAAACAGATGTTCGGGCTTGGGACTAACTGTCCTACTTCCTGTGCTTTTCTTGACATACCTTTCACAGCCTGTACATAGCAGTTTTGGGTGCATCGTGAGTGCTCGTCCAATTCTCCACCTGTGATCATCTGAATTTCTCCTCAGATCTCCTGAGACTGGCTCTCCCTCTACCTATTTTCCAAGGTACCACTTCTCTCTTGCATGGTCGTCTGATACCGATCTCTCTTATAAGAGTCAGATCTGGATCCTTCCTGTTTTGTTCGCATGAATTATTGAGATGCTCTGTCTGCACCATTCGTTCTATCTCATCTTTTAGGTGTGTGCATTGATTCATGTCATGACCATACTCGTTATAGTATCAGAAGAATCGGTCGGACTTATCCTTTCGCAGCTTTTGAGTGTATGTTCTAGGACATTTGAGGTCAGGGTGTCTTTCAATAGGCTGCAAGATTTCTCCATGAGTTGTGTATCGATCAAACCAAGGACGACCTCCCATTAGGTCAGCCCTGGTCTTCTTAACAAGAGTTTTGTCGTCTTTTTCAGGTCGTTCTCTCTACTTTTCCCCATCATATTTTATTTTCAGAGCCTCCTCCAAGTGGATATACTTCTCTGCCCTTTCCAGAAGCTCTCCAATTTTCAGTGCTGGATTAACTACCAGCGATTAGAAGAACTCTCCCTTACTTAGCCCTTGAGCCAAAGCATTGACCGAGAGCTCCTTGGATGCTGATGACACTTCCAAATTGGCCTCTGTAAATTGATTGATATATCCACGCAGACTTTCACCTTCTCTCTGCTTCAAACTGAACAATTCCAGCGCCATTTTCTGATACTTCCTGCAACTAGTGAACTAGTGCAGGAATGCAGAACTGAACTCATCAAAATTGTTTATAGATCATGGGGGTGGGGTGAGGGGGTGGGGGGGGGGGGGGGGGTTGGAGAATTGGATAAACAAGAACTGAGATGATCTTGTGAAGGTCATGGGGAAGACCCAGCACATGACAGCATCAGAAAATTTATGCAAGGTAGCTGCGATCTCGAATCGGCTCAAGTGACCCAATGGATCCGTTGTCCCATTATACTCAAAACCCATAGACTGGTAAGAGGCTGGTAAATCATCGTGCATGACAATCTCTATGAATGGGGTGCTTCTCCATGCTTGTCCTGAAGCCGTGCCCACCATTTTTTGTTTGACTTCCCTGACCTCTCTCTGCAAATTCTGCATCTGCTCAGTGAGGTCTGGGTTGGATTTACTTGAAGTGTCTCTATCTGAGGTAGAAAAACTCTTCTCCTCTTCTTGGGCGGGCTCTCTGGCCATGCGCTAGGCAGTCCAGGGTGGCTCCGTCTCCAGCAGCTGGGTTACTTTGGGGGGAGGCGACGAAAGTTCGGCGAATTTCTTTTCTACAGCCGCCTCCACCGCTTTGCCGATGAGATCAGATATTTACCTTAGAAAAGAGTCATTCAGTGACTCGCCCTCAGCCTGTGAAGCTTCTCCTAGACGGGGTTGTGGTGCGCTGGGCCTAGTCGATGTTGACAGTCCTTCCGTCTCCGGTATCCCTGTTGGTGTGGCAGAACCTGGTGTACCACCGAGATCCGCCACTAGGTTTTGCCTGAGTCTGTCTGATGCCATGTTTCTTTCTCACGTCTTATCTTAGTTACTCTTTTCCTACATATGGCACCAATTGTTTCGCCCTGAAAATAACCGAACCAAGAGTACTTGCTTCTTCCTTGAATATCCAGACCTGCTTCACCAAAAACACATTACAAAGGACCACCGGGGGATTTCCGATGGAAATCTCTACGATACTTAAGTCAGTTAAGCATTTTTTCTTTTCGGGATAATTCAAATGAGAATGATCAGAATGTCATACCTCCCTCGACCTTGGGGTTGCGATATTTATAACTCTCGCCATGTGAGGTTTTTCCGAGATCCCGAAAACAAACCCGCGAATCTTGGGCCGTTACTCGGAACGACTTGACCAAGAAGTTTCTTCACGAATAAACCGTCATCTCTATCACTAGATTCTTGACCTGACCTCCCAAAACCTTGTTCAAGGATTCGGATTAGGTCAGGACAATTCTTATAGGGCTATAAGCTTGTGTCTTGCCTCTTTTCTCTTCATTTGTTCAGCTCGTCCCAACCAGGTCTACCCGAGTTGTTTTGCGACTTGCCACCAGATTAGGTCATACTAGACCCCAATAGGTCTTTGAACATCCTATCTACCAGCCTCTATTAGGTTGCCCCTGTATTCTTCAACCTAAACAACATGGAAATGAAATAATATTTACAGGTCGAGGTAACAAATCTCAACTTAGGTTGATCTTATTTAGCCAAAAGAACTTAATGGTATCCCTAGGATGCACCCAACATGCTCAATAGCTCTCACCCCGAGGTTGAATCCACCAACTGATCAATGTGCGGTAATGTGTAGTGATCCTTCAGACAGGCTTTGTTCAGCTTGCAAAAATTGACGCACATCCTCCATTTTTCAATAGGTTTTGGCACCACAACTACATTAGACAAATATTCTGGAAATTAGATTCCCCGGATATGACTTGCTTTAAATAACTTCTGAACCTCCCCCACTATCACCTTGTCTAGCTCCACTCCAAAACGCCTCCTTTCTAGTCTTACCAGGCTCACCTCTTGGTGCATTTATATGATGTTATGCAACCTTCATAAAGGTTACAAGCTCCTTTTATATATCATCTAGTAGGTTACTGCCTATCTATGTCACATACCCTGTCTATCATCCTCCAGTTCAATCTCTATAAGCTCTTCCTGAAATCAAATAGATTTGTCTTCCACCAAATTTTTTGTCACTTAATATCCCTTCATGTATATCCCCATTTCTTTCCCTTTTTACCTCACTCATTCCATTTCTTTAAGTCGTTTAATATAAAGATCGTATGACCTTCTAATCCGATATTATTTCACCAACTTTATCTTCCATCAGGTATTTTAATGCTCATATGATATGTAAACGTAACCGCTTGGAACTCATTGAGGGTAGGTCATCCCAGTATAATGTTATAAGCCGAGCTGGCCTTAATGACTAGGAATCATATCCTCTTCTCTAGTAGTAGATCACCAATTCCCCAAGCTACCGACAAGACTACCTCTCTTTATGTAATTACTTACACCTTAAAGCATATACCAGAGTTTACATCGATTTAATCTTCACCTCAAGATTCATATGATCCAAGTACTCGTGGTATAGAATGTTAACCAAGCTCCCATTTTACCCAAATACCTTTCCTACATTATACCTGATCGCCTCTGATTGGATCACCAGTGCATCATTCAACTCAACTTGTAGCCATCTCATTTCTGTTTGATTAAAGAAAATAACCAGTCTCGCGGGCAGGGGTCACCAATTTATGGTAGCGACCTCAAAGTTTCCAGGTCGCTGCCTAAGTATGTTGCTACGATACATTGTTTGAATCCTCGTCTATTGGCCCACCCAAAACCATGCTTATCCACCTTTTATTATTTCATGCACCCCCACCTTCCTCTGGTCTCCTCTACTCTTCTTGCCATCTTTTCCATTCTACTTGTGCCTCTGGGGGTCCATCGGTAAGAGGTTCAGGTAATGTTTCCCTCAACTCCTGAGGTGCCCTATCTCGATAGAAAACCTCCTTCAAATGTCCAGTGGTTTGACCTGAATATGCCGGACCTGAGAAAGGCCCTGAATGGGATGACCTAAACAGTCGGCCTAAGATGGTAGATGCGGACCACATGGCTTGATCAGGGAGTGGCTGGTGCGAGCTGAAATACATAGCAGGAGAAAAGTAGGATTGAAGAGCACGACCTGACTAGGATGGTCCTGGCCTTAGTCAAGGCCCTGATAAAGGATTTAAGAAAGTCAGGACAGAGCAGAGCTGACCTATGCACTGAAAAAAGAAGCTTCCAGGTCGGGTTAACTAATATAACGGCCCCAGATTCGCGTGTTTTCTGTTTCTGAGATTCCGGAGAAGGTCCCCAGGGGGCAGAGCTGACCTGTGCACTGGAAAGAAGCTTCCGGGTCAGGTCAACCCATATAACGGCCCCAAATTTGTGGGTTTTGTAGTTTCCGAGATCTCGAAAGAGGTCCCCGCTGGGCAGACACTGTATATACCTTAGCCTCAAGGCTGAGTGAGGTATGATTTTCCACACTCATTTTCTCTTAATTTAGATCATTCCGATCAAAACGCTTACTGACTTAAGTATCGGAGAGGTTTCTACCGGAAAAACCCCCGGTGGTCCTTTCTAACATGTTTTTGTGTAGCAGGTTAGAATTTCTTCAGTCAGAGGTGCGGTTTCTTAGTGGTCAGTATTTTTGGGTGAAACGATTGGCGCCGCCTGTGGTAAATCAAGGTCTAAGGCGTGAGATAATCATGGCATCAGATAGGCTTCGGCGAGATTTAGTGGCGGAGTTAGGCGGTATGCAAAGCTCTGCTACACCAATGGGCGTGCCAGCGGCAGCAGAACCTTCAGCGGTGACCAGACTAGGCACAGCACGGCCTCCTTCCAGCGGAGTCACACAAACTGATGGCGGATTGGTAAACGACTCCTTCCTCAGACAGCTATCAGATCTCATTGGCAAAGCGGTGGAAGTGGCCGTAGATAGAAAGTTCGCCGAATTTTCAACACCTCCTCCTAAATCAGTTCCGCCGCCAGAGACGGAACCACCGTGAGTAACTCAGCACAAGGTCAGAACCCCCCTTCCAGAGGAGGAGGAGAGTTTCTCTGCCTCCGAAAGTTAAACATCGAGCAAAACCAACCTAGAACTCACTAAGCAGATGCAAAACCTGCAGAAATAGGTCAGGGAGTTTAAAAGGAAGATGGCGAGCACGGGTGCGGTGCCAGCATGGAGGGGTACACCGTTTACGGAGGAAGTTATGCACGATGATGTACCAGCCTCTTACCGGTCCATGGGTTTTGAATACAACGGAACAACAAACCTGTGGGACCACCTGAGCCAATTCGAGATCACGACGACTTTGTACAAATTCTCAGACGCGGTCATGTGTCGAGTCTTCTCGATGACCTTTAGTAAGTCGGCCCAGCTCTGGTTCAGCCAGTTGCCTCTACGCTCTATAAGAAATTTAGACGAATTCATCTCGGCATTCCTGTATCAATTTACCAAAAAATGCCACTAGAATTATTCAGCCTGAAACAGAGGGAAAATGAAAATCTACGCACATATATCGAACGATTCACAGACACAAAACTCGAAGTGCCATCAGCATCTAAGTAGCTTTTGGTCAATGGACTAGCTCAGGGGCTCAGGAGAGGGGAGTTTTTTTAGTCGTTGGTCGTAAAGCCAGCGCTGAAATTCGGAGAGCTCTTGGAACGAGAAGAGAAGTACATTCATCTGGAGGAGGCCTTGAGAATCAAAGAGGATGGAGAAAAAATAAGGGAACGACCTGATAGGGAGGAAAGGACTTCGGCGAAGAAACCCAGAACCGACCTGGTTGGAGGACGGCCCCGTTTTGACAGGTACACACCCCTGGATACACCTCAGGGGGAGATTTTGTAAGCAATCGAGAAATACCCTGATCTCAAATAGCCCAAAACTTATTCCCAGAAGCCAGCGATCTTACAGATTTTGCCATTATCATAATAAGTACGGTCATGAGACAAATCAGTGCACCCACCTCAAAGATGAGATAGAAAGGCTGGTGCAGGCGGGGCACCTTAAGGAATATGTACAGATGATAAGGGAGGAGCCCAGGTCTGACTATCACAGGCTAGACCGGCCCCAAGGGAATAATCATGAGCAGGATAACAGATAAAACAGTGGCAGACGGAGTGAGAAAGCTCAGGCTGAACGAGGTGAAATCCTAATGATCACGGTGGAGAATGGGATGAACATTCTAAGTGGACCCAGAACAATTATGTGTGGGCAGCAAAAGATCTGGCTAAAAGGACACGCGAGGTAGGGCAAATGGCACCGATTCCGAACATTTACTTTGGATCCGAGGATGAGAATTGCATTTTAGCTCCACTTATGGACGCTCTAGTCATAACAGCTACCCTCACTAACTATAATGTCCGGTGGATCTTTGTGGATAGGGAAGTTTGGCGGACATCATGTATTTGTTGGGATTTGATGGTGCCGTCGCGCAGCGGAAAACAAAAAAAAAAAGGAATTCGAATCGAATTCAATTGACGACGGCCCATTTTAATTTCAATTAATTCAAACAATGCTTTAAGTTGCTTTTCAATGAAACAATTCGATTTCCACAAAATCAAACGAGCAAGATAGGTTTCTATTTAATATAATAATCACATATATAACAATTATATATATATATTAACATATTAATCATATATACAATTATATATTATATACACATATCACATACACACATATATAATATATATATACTCAGCATGCAACATTAACAATACACATATATATATTATACACTACAGCATGCATGCATCTCATATTATATAAATATATATATCACTCAGCATATCATACATTATATACAAATATTTACCATGCATCATACATGATTTTCAAATATATTTATATATGTATATATACATACTCACGGCACAGGCGCAACGCACAGCGGAGGAGCAGCGAGGCGGCTGGAGCTCCGGCGACGAGGCAGCAGCAGGATACGGCAGCGGCGTTGCTCACAGCGGAGGAGCAGCGAGGCGGCTGGAGCTCCGGCGACGAGGCAGCAGCAGGATACGGCAG
>BMAC01000064.1:567903-585387 GCA_014905375.1 Phtheirospermum japonicum | reverse complement strand
TTTTTTCTTTTTCTTTTTTTTTTGTATAAGCAACTCAAAACCCGAAACCCACAATCGATTTCCCTCACATTTCTCGTCAACCAACAATAAACTCTCTCACCTCAAAATTATGAAGATACAAGAGCTAAAATTGAGCTCGGCTAACAAGAAATGGGATAAAGGCTCAAGGGGGCTCATTTGGGATATTTGAAGTAGCTTAAATATATGGATATGGCCGGAACAAGGGTGATATATGTGCCTCGAGGTCATTTTCGAATTCAATCATGTAGGAGCAAAATCAAACCTCCTCAATTAAATTTCCATAAAAATGCAAGAAAGCCGATAAATCACACAAGGCTACTCACTAGTTTGCACCGAATTTGGGAGCGAAATCAAAAGAGATTTTTGAGCTTTGCAATCTTTTCACGAGAAAATGTTGATTATATATATATAGGCGGGTTTTGGACGAAGCACAAAGATTCAAATCCTTACACAAGAGGATGTATACATGCAAAAACCCGACAAAGAAACTATTCAAACTTCCAAGCACGTGGAGTTGTTCAACAATGTAATAAAGAATCAAACGACACAAAAATTTACTCAACCATATAAATGCGCAAATAGTAAGCGTCACTCCGCCAAGAATGCGTCACTCCGCCAAGGATCGAGTTAAGAACCACAAATCATGCTTGATAAAAACCCGGACCCTAACCACCTACCTACCCCACACTTAAACCATGCATTACCCACATTTTAATGAAAACCAAGTAAAAGGAGGGGAAATAGAAACTTCCTTAACCGAGCGAGTTTTGGTCGAGTTCGGTGGGGTCCACCTAGGCATCTAAGAAATCTAAGTGAAAATCGAGCATGGCTAGTATCTCCCGGCTTCATGAACGCTGCTCACTTATCAGATCGCCCAAGGTTGAAGTCGAAAAACCAAACCTAAAAAAGAAAATCACACGAAATCAAAAACACAAGGAAATATGTACACGAATCTCAACAACATATTTTTTTTTGTTTTTCAATTTTTCAAATGTTTTTTGGATTTTTATAAAATAAGAAAGAAAAGGGAAGAAATAAAAGAGAAGAACTTGGGTTGCCTCCCAAGAAGCGCTTGTTTTACGTCATTAGCTCGATGTACTCCCTTTTTGGTCAAGGTGGGAAGATAACGGGAGGGTCCACTGATACAATCTCCTCCTTGTCGGGAGGATCCACTCTTTGGAACATACTTGGCGCATTGAATAGCTCAAATAGTATTCGCCAAAAAGAAACCATTCCAAATGGGCAAACGACACTCGCCTCGGCTAGGTCCTCAGGTGGAATGGTGACTTTAAAGTGACCCGATGACTCATCTAAGAAACGATAGGAATAATGGCTGGCTAGCTTATTCATCTTTTAATCGACAAACGGGGGAGAGAAATGATCTCTCTTGGTAGCCGCTTTGAACTTCTTAAAATCGATCAACGTCCTCCAACCCATTGTAGCCCTCGTGGCCAACAACCTCCTTCTTTATCCTTAAAAGCTAACAAGCCGCTCATCTTGGGCACCAAGTCAATGGGCTTCACCCACTCTCTTTTGGACATTACGAACATCAAGCCCTCCAATAAAAACCTTCAAATCTCGGCCCTCCTTATTTCATCAAGAATCAAATTCAAAGGGTTAACTCTCTCAATCACTCCGGGTCTCCACTCAATGGCATCCTTAAGAATTTTAAACCCTTCAACCATCCTCTCATCCTCTTCTTCTCGGTCCGAGTTTGCAAGGATAATAATCGACTTGCTCTCCTCTTCCTCCTCAATATAATCTTCAATTTTTTTAATCTTATCATCAATAACCCCCACCTCCCCCTCTATAAAGTCGTCGTTGCCCTCAACGACCCATCGAGAATCATCTCCACACAAAACGGGGTCAAATAGAGGAACAACGGTCTCATCAAGAAGAACAAGGGGCTCATCCTCACAACATCCCTCTATATCGACAACCGGGCCAATCTCCTCCTCATAGCTCCTCTCATCCAAACAAACTCGTTCGACCATGGCCTTGATGAAGTCATATATACCCACTCATCGCAAGATTGTTTTGAAGTAAAGGGTAAGGGGTCTAGAGGGGTAAAATTGCTCGGAATCAAAAACAACTCCTTCTCTGACGGCGAGATGACCGTATCTCCAACCACCCCACACTTATCGAAGGACTCGACCGGAAGATTGTGTGAAGGCGACTTGAGATTTATTGTGCAATGGCCCATATATCCTGATCGGGGGATGGAGTAGGAGCAATCATCGGGGTAGCCGGATGAAATGGGCCCACGCGAGGAGTAACAAGAGGATCGTGAGTCGGCAGTGGAGAAAAAGATGGAGTAGTACAACCGGGTCCCACACAAGGAGGAATCGGGCTCGGGCTAGATATTTGAATGATTTGAGTCTTTAACGTCGCTATTTTCCTCTTCAACTCAAGCTCCCTCGAGGATAAATCCATGTTCACGTCATAATCATGAGAATACTTTAGAGGAGATTATTTTTGCTCGGGAGGGCTACTTGGGACAATGTAGCTCCCACCTCCAAATAACTCATAAGGATCGGGAGTCGGTGGTGGAGTAAAAGAAGGCGTAGTACAAGCGAGTCCCGCTTGATGTCCACGACCTCCATACATATCAACAAAATCGAACGAGGAAATTAAAGGGCAATAGTCGAGAATATGATCACCCGTTCCACACCATCCACATCCCAAAAAAGGTCGGCTAACATCTCTCATAGTACGGATGGGGGGGCCACTTTTCATATTGGAGCTCGGACCGCCAAATAACTCATAATCCTCGTGATCTTTAGCGGTTAAAGGGGGAAGACGGGGAACACCAAACGAGAAGGGAATCGGAGTTTGCATATTCGGATAAGGATTTGAAGCACCATACCCTCCGGGAGAACCATTCATACCCACGACGCCACCAAACCCAACATGGTTTGCACCATGCCCTCCCATGTTGGGTTGCCCAAAACCATAACCACCATTTGCAACGTGGTTTGCACCATGCCCTCCCACGTTGCCATACCCATTATGAACCATCTCATTCCCAACATGGTTTTCACCATGCCCTCCCATGTTGGGAATGTATCCACCAGAGTTATAAGCACCTTGAATACTCAAAGAAATCGTCAAATAAAAAGGAAAGCTAAAAACACAACGAAGCGACAATTAAATCGAAGGCCTTAACCAAGCCATGTCACAACGACGCCATTTTGTTTGTAGAGTTTTCGTAGTGTTGAAATATATCAACGGGTTCATGGCTCGGTATTATAGGAATTCGATTCAATTGAAGGATTCTATGTGTTTCAAGCTTGGAAAATAAAAGGAAAATGAAAATAAAGCAATTAAAGTAACTAAACTAATCTAGGAATTGAAATAGCAAGTGGGTAGGATGCCTCTGTCGTATGCCATCAACGGAAATGAAAGCAAGTAAAGGAAATAAGCAAAAATAAGCAATGTTTCACCAAGTACAAGCATGAAAGCACAAGGTACAACAATGCATAAAAACTCAAGTAATGAAAATTAATGAAAATTGAAAGCATGAATGGATAAAGCAATGAAAATAAATGGGAAAGTTCGAAACTTAACGAGAATTAACAAGCAACAAAGCATAGATCTAGGATTTAAGCCAACACAAAGCATGAAAATAAAATTGCAAATAAAGCATAGAAAAAATTTGAGATCAAGACGATCCAAGAGCCGATCTATGATCTGGATGTGTCACTCATCTAGATTTTATAGCCAATTCTTAAGATCAAGCAAGTAATAAAGGTGCTAAGGCAAAAAGCATAACATGAAGAACAAGCATGAAAATAAAGAACAAAGAATGGAAATAAAGCATAAAACATAGAATTGAAAGGAAACTTACATGAATTAAGAAATGAAACAAGTTTGAATGTAAATTGCATCAAAGCAAACAATCTTAAGGAGTATTTGGATTCTTCTTAGGCTTACAAAACCAAGGAGGTGCATGAAATTAAGTCTAATCTAGGAAAAGAAATTACAAAAAAGCTTGAAATTTAATCTAAAACCTAAGAAAAGATAAAATTATCAAGAGCTTGAGAGTAATTTGGTTCCCAAACCCTAGCTTGGGTTGAGAGGGGAGTGATTTTTTACCAAATGAGAGTTGTTTGCTATTTATACTAATTTTTATTGGGTTTAAATGGGTCAATTTGGGCTTTTTTAGGCTTTAATTTCATGATTTTGACCAAAATTGACTCGTGTTGACCAAGATGGCTCAAGGTGGCTTGGTCTTGGCTCAAGGTGGCTCGGGGAGGCTGAGCCTAGGCGTGGGTGATGGGTCCTGGGCGTCCTTGGAGCTAGGCTGGCCTTCAGGCTGGAAGTTAGGCGCAATCCTGGGTTGCTTGAGCTAGGCGGGTCTTCAGGCTGGAAGTTAGGCGCAATCCTGGGTTGCTGGAGCAGGCGGGAGCCTGGGTTGCTGCCTAATGCGCTGGAGCTGAAATAGGCAAGCCTAGGCAAGGTTAGGCTGCCATTCCAGAAAGTTTACCCATTTTGGAGCATCTTGGCACCTATTTAGGCTAGGCTTGAATTTTTGATTTCCATGCCTTAGCTTGATTTCAAAGCCTTAAGCCACCTATTAAATGGGAATTTTAAATATCAAAACCCAAGAATTACACCAAACCTCTAATTGATTCAATCCATTTAACTCAATTAAAATATAAAATTAACAAGTCAAGTGAAAAACAACAAAACAAGAAAAACCACATAAAAACTTAATAAAATTCTATTAAAAACTACTAAAATCAACATAAAACTCTAACTAAAAATACTAGGAAAAACACAACAATTACATGCAAAATACTCACCGTCAGTTGAAGAGGTGTTTTCAATTCCGAGTGTTCTTACTCCTCTTGGTTCCACCCCCGTGGACCTCACTTTGCTTCCTCTTTCAAAAAATTCTATTATCGATCGGATATATATGGACATGATCGAAGGTATATGATCGAAGATTTTTTAACACTCTAAGAAATCGTGTCCGCAATAGTACGAAGTTGATTGTAGAGTGGTAAGCTTTCCCGAGTCGTGTCTCTCGAGGATAGATATTATCGGCGGTCGGTGGTTTTAGTTACTCTCTTGGTAAACTAAATTAAACTAATCTACTCCAAAGAAAGCAATAGTCATTGATTTGAGTTTGAATTTTAGAAAGTTAATCAACTATGATAATAATTAAAATAGATTTTAAATGAAAATAATAAAAATGAGCGTTTAGGGTGTTCGGTTCGTCTCCACGATCAATTGGTTTTTGCCGAGCACCTAATCCACGATTCGGGGTTGTCAATCCCTAATGTCGATCAAGTATTGGGGTCGTCAATCCCAATTCTCAACAAGCTCCGACTATTGGCTCTAAACGAGCTTAGACCCTAAACCCATAATTTCTGAACTAATTGCATCAAATGTAAATTAAAGCTTGCTTGAATGTAATTAATTAATGATATTAGTTTAACCCTGATTAAAAGCCTTAAATAAATTAAAACTAGTTGATCAAGAAAAGCTTACAATTAAAAGAGAACTCATGGAAGGAAAATCAAAGAATTTGAATTTGAGAAAAGTCAAAGGCTTTCAAATAGAACAAGACAAATTACCAAAGAGGAAAGTACCATTTGGCTTTTGACAACAAAGTGTTTGTTTAACTAAAGGAGGTAAAAAGCTTGAAAATGAAAGCATTCATGGAGTTTTGCAAGAACAAGAACAAACTAAAATCTAGAAATGAGAAATTGAAGAATAATGAAAAGAAAACAACACAAACCAAAGTTTAATAACCACACAACAACAAGAACAATCATTCAAGAAAAGCATGACACTGCATTCATTTATTCAATTTGACAAGTGGGAGGGGAAAGAAGGGGAAAGAAAACTACCAATTGCATTAAGCACCAAACAAGAACTTCAAATGTAGATTACAACCTTCAAAAGCAAATCCAAGTCTTGAACACAACTAAAGCCACAAATGAAGGAGTTGTCACCCTCTCCAACATTTGCTAACTAAAAATAACCTAACTAAGTTAACTACTAAGCTAGCTAAACTACACTAAACTAAGGATTATCAACTAGGGTTTATTATTGCAAGAGTAAAGGCTTGGAGGAAATGGAGAAAGCCCCAAATTCCACCAAGGAGGAGTTAGATAAGGTTGGAGAAAGCTGGGTCTATAAATACAAAGTCTCATGGGTAAAATTATCAAAAAGGGATAAAATTCACGAGCTGGACTATGACTTAGTCGATCGACTGCTTTCTCAAAATTTGACACCCTACTATCGAGCAGTCGATCTTGGCTGTGTTAGTCGATCAACTTGTCAATCAGTCGATTGACCGAAAAATAGTCGATCGACTGGTTCGACTGCTCCCGGCTCAATTTTATCATTTCACTCTAAACGTCCACCGGTTGTCACTCCTCAATCACGCTGTGTTCCCTTTCTTTGCCCATTCCAATCCGAGTCGAAAGATATTCCCTGAGCGTGCGCGAGACCCGCTTGGTCATCCTACGGCCAAAAATATGAAGAAGGGTAAAAATGCACAAAAAACTACTAAAAACCGCACAAAAGCTAAAAAAACCTAAAACTAACAAATTAGGCCAAAACGACTCCTAAAACCCGTAAGTTCAAGCAATACACATGCGAATGCGACACAAAAATGTAACAAAAAAGTGTACAAAAAAGTACAAATCAGTATAGTCGAGCGAGCTTATATGGAGGAAAAGAACAATGAGGAGTTGGTTAGCCCAAATGTTGATATTGAAGGATGTTGTGAAGATGAGACCCTTTTTCTACCTGATAAGTCTGTTGTGCCTCTATGTGCCCCAGATTTGTGTATAGATGATTCTCGATGTGTAGTTGAGGGAAACGACGACTTTTTTGAGGGGGAGGTGGGGGTTATTGGTGATAAGATTGAAAACATTGACGATTATCTTGACGAGGAAGAGGAGGGCAAGTCGATTATAACCCTTGCAAATTAGCATTGAGAAGAAAAGGAGGAGAGGATGGTTAAAGGTCTTGATGTTTTTAAGAGTGCTATTGATTGGAGACCCGGAGTGATTGAGAGAGTTATCCCTTTGAATTCGAGTTTTGATGAAATGGGGAGAGCCGGGACGTGGAGGTTGTTATTGGAAGGATTGATGTTCGTGATGTCCAAAAGAGAGTGCGTGAAGCCCATTGACTTGGTGCCCAAGACGAGTGGCTTATTAGTTTTTGAGGATGAAGAAGGAGGGTTGTTGGCCATGAGGGCTACAATGGGTTGGAGGACGTTGATCGATTCTAAGAAGTTGAAAGTGGCTAACAAGAGAGATCATTTCCCTTCCCCATTTTTAGATAAAAGGTTGAACAAGATAGCCGGACAATATTCCTTTTGCTTCCTTGATAAATCGTCGGGGCACTTCAAAACAACCATTCCACCCGAGGACCTAGCCGAGACGAGCTTCAAGTGCCCATTTGGAACATTTACTATTTGGCAGATCTTAATTGAGCTATGCAATGCGCTAAGGATGTTCGAAAGAGTGGATCCTCCAGACAAGGAGGAGATTGTGTTGGTGGACCCTCCCGTTATCTTCCCACCTTGACCAAAAGGGAGTACGTCGAGACAATGATGTAAAACAAGCGCTTCTTGGGAGGCAACCCAAGTTCTTCTCGTTTATTTTTTTTATTTTCTTTCTTTCTTACTTTCTTTCCTCTTAAAATGAAAATCCAAAAACATTTGAAAAATTATAAAAAAAAAAAATATTTTTGAGTTGTCTTTTTGGTCTTTAATTTCTTTTTGTTTGGGTTTATGAACATATTTTCTTGTATTTTTGAATTTAATGTGATTCTCTTTTCTACGTTTGGTTTTTCAACTTCAACCTTGGGCGATTTGATAAGTTAGTAGCGTTCATGAAGCCGGGAGATACTAGCCATGCTCGATTTTTGCTTGGATTGCTTAGATGCCTAGGTCGACCCCACCGAGCTCGACCAAAACTCGCTCGGTTAAGAAAGTTTCTATTCCCCCTCCTTTTACTTGGTTTTCATTAAAATGCGCGTAATTCATGGTTTAAGTGTGGGGTGGGAAGGTGGTTAGGGTCCGAGTTTTTACAAAGCATGTTTTGTTGTTCTTAACTCGAGCCTTGGCGAAGTGACGCTTATTATTTGCGCGTTCATATGGTTAGGTCGATTTTTGTGTCGTTTGTGTCTTTATTACTGTTTGTAGAGTTTTTGTGCTGTTGAAATAAATCAACGGGTTCATGTCTCGGTATTATCGGAATTCGATTCAATTGAAGGATTCTATGTGTTTCAAGCTTGGAAAATAAAAGGAAAATGAAAATAAAGCAATTAAAGTTACTAAACTAATCTAGTAATTGAAATAGCAAGTGGGTAGGATGCCTCGTTCGTATGCCATCAACGAAAATGCAATCAAGTAAAGGAAATATGCAAAAACAAGCAATGTTTCACCAAGTACAAGCATGCAAGCACAAAATACAACAATGCATAAAAACTCAAATAAGGCAAATTAATGAAAATTGGAAGCATGAATGGATAAATCTATGAAAGTAAATGGAAAAGTTCAAAACTTTACGAGAATTAACAAGCAACAAAGCATAGATCTAGGATTTAAGCCAAAACAAAGCATGAAAATAAAATTGCAAATAAAGCATAGGAAAAACTTGAGATCAAGACGATCCAAGAGCCGATCTATGATCTAGATGTGTCACTCATCTAGACTCCATAGCCAATACTTAAGATTAAGCAAGTAATAAAGGTGCTAAGGCAAAAAGCATAACATGAAGAACAAACATGAAAATGAAGAACAAAGAATGGAAATAAAGCATAAAACATAGAATTGAAAGGAAACTTACATGAATTAAGAAATAAAACAAGCTTGAATGTAAATTGCATCAAAGCAAACAATCTAAAGGAGTATTTGGATTCTTCTTAGGCTTACAAACCCAAGGAGGTGCTTGAAATTAAGTCCTAATCTAGGAAAAGAAATTACATAATAGCTTGAAATCCAATCAAAAACCTAAGAAAAGATAAAATTATCAAGAGCTTGAGAGTATTGGTTCCCAAACCCTAGATTGGGTCTGGAGGGGAGTATTTTTTACCAAATGAGAGTTGTGTGCTATTTATACTAATTTTTATTGGGTTTAAATGGGTCAATTTGAGCCTTTTTAGGCTTAATTTCATGATTTTGACCAAAATTGACCCGTGTTCACCAAGATGGCTCAAGGTGGATCGGTCTTGGCTCAAGGTGGCTCGGGGAGGCTGAGCCTAGGCGTGGGTGATGGGTCCTGGGCGTCCTTGGAGCTAGGCTGGCCTTCAGGCTTGAAGTTAGACGCAATCCTGGGTTGCTGGAGCTAGGCGGGTCTTCAGGTTGGAAATTAGGCGTAATCCTGGGTTGTTGGAGCAGGCGGGAGCCTGGGTTGCTGCCTAATGCGTTGGAGCTGAAATAGGCAAGCCTAGGAAAGGTTAGGCTGCCATTCCAGAAAGTTTACCCATTTTGGAGCATCTTGGCACTGATTTAGGCTAGGCTTGAATTTTTGATTTCCATGCCTTAGCTTGATTTCGAAGCCTTAAGCCACCTATTATATGAGAATTTTAAATATTAAAACCCAAGAATTACACCAAACCTCTAATTAATTCAAGCCATTTAACTCAATTAAAATAAAAAATTAACAAGTCAAGTGAAAAACAACAAAACAAGAAAAACCACATAAAAACTTAATAAAATTCTATTAAAAGCTATTAAAATCAAAAAACTCTAACTAAAAATACTAGGAAAAACACAACAATTCCATGTCTTCAAACATTTTGTTTGAAGTGTTTTCGTGGTGTTGAAATATATCAACCGGTTCTTGGCTTGGTATTATCGGAGATCGATTCGATTATGAGAATCTATGTGTTTCAAGCTTGGAAAATAACAGAAAAATAAAAATAAAGCAATAACCTAACTAAACTATCCTAGAAATTGAAATTGCATGTTGGTAGAATGCCTCAATATGTAAATGCAAGCAAGTAATGAAAATAAGCAAAAATATGCAATGTTTCACCAAGTACAAGCATGCATGCACAAGGTACAACTATGAATAAAATCTTAAATAATGAAAATTACCAAAAATTAAAAGCATGAATGGATAAAGCAATGAAAATTGACAGGAAAGTTTAAAACTTTATGAAAAATAACAAGCAACAAAGAGTAGATCTAAGATTTAACCTACAACTATACATAAAAATAAAATTGCAAATAAAGCATAGAAAATTCTCAAAATCAAGACGATCCATTAGCCGATCTATGATCTAGATGTGTCACTCATCTAGATTTCATTGCCAATTCATAAGTTTCATCATGAATTCAAGGTGCTAAAACAAAAAGCATAAAATGAAGAAAAATGCATGAAACATATGAAATTACGTGAAATTAAAAGATCTATGCCTCAATCTATGATCTAGTTGTGTCACTCAACTAGATTTCATAGCCAATTCACAAGATAAAGCACAAATTCTACTACCTAAGGCAAAAAGTATAAATCAAATGAAGAACAAAGTATGGAATTCAAACAAAGCTTACTAGAATTAAAGAGAGAATCCAAAAGCTTGATTGAAATTGAAAGGAATTGAAAATCCAAGGGAGTACTTGAATCCTTCTTGAGCCACTAGTGCAGAAACAATTTTCTAGATCGCCCTGTTTCAGTTATTCTAGATCACCCTGCCCAGGCATTCTGACTAGAGCTGTTCTAGAATATCAGATTTTCCAGATCAGCTTTCTGAGGCGTTCTAGAATATAGTATATACTAGAACGGTTATTTGAGACGTTCTAGAAAAAAAATTTACCCGTTCTAGAAAACCATTTACCCGGTTAATATGTTCTGTAAAATAATATTCCAGATCGGTTAGACAAAAAGACGGTCTAAAAATATATATTCCAGAACGTCTCTCCCGAAATGACGATCTGGGAAATATATATTCTATAACGGCATTTTCGAACAGGGCGTTCTAGAATAAAGATTTTCTAGAACGTTTATTTCAATGGCGTTCTGGAATATGTATATTCCAGAACACACTATTGTTTTTAGGACAAAGAACCATCACTTGCCAATAATTCCTACATAACATGAAATTAAGACAACATAATGAAATTAGTCATGACATCCACAAGAACAAATGTAATAGAATCTCATAAGGCAGCATAAACAAAAGGATCCATCCTTAATCACACAATTAAGTCACATAATGCAGATAGGCAGATGAAATTCCGAAGACAATTCTAAGACAGACAATGAACGATCCATCCATACACAATTAAGTAGGGCTAACAGACAATGAAGGATCCAGCAATACACAATTAAGTCACATAACACATATATGCAGACCACATTTCGAAGACATTTCAAAGACAGACACCAATGAAGACAATATCAGCACCAAGCACAACAAGCAATGACCTCATTCGATTCCAACTTCACCTAAAACTCAAAGCATCCACCTCATTCTCATATGCTCCAAAATTTCTAATCAGACCAAGCACATACAATAGGATCACACAATTAAGTCACATAATGCAGGTAGGCAGACGAAACTTCGAACACAGACATCTGTAATATAATGAGGATATTCACATGAGTGATTAAAGTGAAAACATTGTTCGACTGCGATTTCAACATCTTGTTTTCATAAAAATGTAAAAACTAGAAATGAAACATTTGTCAATGGAATTTCATTAGACAGTCTTCAACCCATTTTCAAGAATAGTTAGGAAATGCAAAAATACATTTGAAAACACAATTTATATTAGCATTTTCCCCCCTTTTTCTTTCTATGGTGTGGTAGACCCTTTTCAGTTAAGATGGATAAGTTTAGTACTATAATGAGGACAGTTTCGGAAAACAAAAGTTCATAAGAGTTAGAACCATCCAATAATAAAATATTCAAAGGAAAGCAACTTTTTACTCGTAAATAGGTTCAAGGAAGCACTCAAAATCCCCTTCCCAATTCTTTTCCGAAGCAGCACGCCTATTTCTTCATTGGTATTTCCATGACTTTCAATGAATAGCGGACACATCAATCCATATTTATCGCTACGCCCCGATAATTTCAATATTTTGTGGAGATACCTACAAAATTATAACATTGTTAAGATGTTTGCAAAAGTGCTTCAAAATTATTAGGTTAGAAAAACGTGTTTCCAAGAGGTCAAATAAATACTTGTTGTAAAATTGCATGACAGAAACAGAAACCTCCCTAGCTAGCAACAACCCCATGATGTCCTACTGATTTATTTGCACACTGTGGTCCGTCTTATCACTCACAATACCGGCTTCCAGAGATATATCTTTCGGTTGAGTAATATCAGCCGACGCATGCCACAAACGTTTCAGAACATCATTGCTAGTCTCGGGTTTGGACTGTGGTTTTGGATCGAGTTCCTTCGGTTTAGAAATTCCCTATATCAACACATATTATAATTTCAGTTACAATTAATGAGATTAATTTCCTCTTGTGATAATAAACGAGATATGATTTCATTTTCATTTTAGCTGTGTTGCCAAACTGATATTTGTTCCCTAATGAGATTAAGCTGTGGTGCCAAACAGATATTCATTTTCATACACAAATATGAAGATGATATAAGCTGTGGTGCACACAAAGTATAAAAAAAATTTAACAAAAATTATGAAAGGTACCTTGTGTGTAACACTCTGAACCAAACGTCTAGGCCAAGCAATGAATTGATTAGGAGCTTCTCCCACAGTAGTGACCTCATCCGTCGGCAATGGAACAAGCACATCTCCAACTAGAACTCGCACGACTGTCACTCTCACTTCATCATCTTTCATTATTTTGTGGTGTATGGTCGAACCCAAGTCGTGAAGACGACCATATACAACCAATCGTCTCTGCGGATCCTCGACATATAGCTCGTATTCGTCATCATGTTCGTCTTGGACATCCTCTATCATAAGATCCGGGGCACAACTTCCTTTTGCACTTTGGGCTACTGGAGTCTCCGGGGCAGACGTAGTGGCCACTTGGGAGCTGAACATCACCAGCATCTCTTCTCTTAATTTTTTCTGCATTCTGGCAACCCTGGATGCAACGATAACATCTACCTTGGATGCAACGATAACATCTACCTCCTCTCGGGACACCATTCCATCGCAGATACGGGGTTGGGGCTTTCTGAAGTAGGTCCTAAGTGTGTGTCTTTTCCCAACTCCCCTGACACGTCCAGGATGCTCTGGCTTTCCAATTACAACTGCAAGTACATCGTTCCTACCACTAGGGTTGAAACTACCCTGAGATTGTTGTTCTTCTAAAGAATCCTGCAACAACCAAATATATTTAAAGATTAAAAGGATTATGTTAAAATATATTGACACTTCTTTTCTCCTAGCAAAGGAAGCTGTAATGTTAAAATATCGAGAAAATCTAAAATCCGGCACACAACAAATAGAACCATTGCACTGAGAAACTTGTAGAGCTTAGGAATATCAAAAGCAAAGTTTCAGTTAGTTACATACTATGCTAGGGCCTCAAATTGAACTTAACAAATGGATGCAAATAGTATTCTGAGCATTTATTTCATTTCATCTTGTACCAAGGTTAAATTCCAAAAAAATAAAATCTTATATTTGATACCTAGTTCTTCCTTTAAGAAAGAAGTATAGAAATCTAGTTTTAAATAATATTATTTTTTCCCTTGTCACTTCCCTTGGATAAACCCTAGATCCAATTGAAAGCGTTTTGCATCGATATATAACAGATCCACGAGAAAACACAAACATTTCAAGGAACAACCGAAAAAATTCAAAATTCGATAAAATGGTAACAAACAGCACCTTAACAGCTCCGAGAAGTTAAAGTAATAGAAAACCCATGAATGCATTTCTAGTTTTGTGACTGCGCATCGGGTTTTACTCACTAAAAAGGTGAAGCAGGACATAACAACCCTAAAAACCCTAAAAACAAAAAATGGGAGTGAAAAACTTTGTGAAAAGGGGGAGTAAAAGAAAAAGGACAGAGAATATAGAAAAGGGAGAAATTAAATTACCCCAAACTCAAGTGATAATGCTTCCCCCAAACTCAACCATGTGTAGTCTTCTTTTAGAGGCACTCTTTGAGACTCATCATTTATTTATACCAGGCTGCCCTTCCAAAATAACAACACCTTGACCACTTGTAACAAAACCCTGTCCTATTTCTATACATATATATACATTAAAACCTCAGGGATCACAAAACATGAGATTAGGACTCATGACAAGGCCCATATAATGTATTGTACTCATTTGAAACTAACCAAATGAAATTAAAACACACATACATATTAGAATGCAAATACCAAAACCGTGTAAAATAAGATTCAAATAAAGAGATGGCACGAGATTCAAAAATTATTTTAATATATTCCCCTTTCTAGACATTGAGATGGCAGGAAAATAATAAAGCGCTTCTTCTTTTTTTTTTTTCCTTGTCACAGACTACAAACTTTATTTATTATAATGTACTTAAGGAAAGGACAAAGCACATTGATGTGAAACTCTACTTTTTTAAAATTCCTTTCGCGCTTATTTCCCTGGACAATAGRCTAATAATAGAAGTCTTCGATTATTATAAGATTGAAAAGAAATTGCTTATTRATACTATATCTATGTTATTCAGTCAATCGAATCTGAAGTAAGAAAATATTTATATCAAGAAAATACATACCTCGTGATTACTTCCTACACTTTCATTATTGTCCTCACTTACTGCTTCCTTCCAAATACACATGACAATGTGAGTATAAGAAAAACCTTTATATCCCTGACTCAACAGTAGGTTCTATTATGGCTTATGACTCAACAATAGGGAAAAAACATGCTCTTAAAATTGAACATTTCTGGAGATAGTAACAATATAAGTTTTTAAATCTAATACTTTATATCCTTTAGTACCCCTACTCGATAACCAAAAGTTATCATATATTTATGTGTGGATCTTTATTTTTTATAAAAAAAAAAGGTGGCAAAACACCAAGGGATAGGAGTAAAATTTAAAAATTCTTCGCACGTCAGCAAATTCATCTTGTGTAGTGCCCATGTACAACTAATAAATCAAGTAAGAGATTTAGTATTAAAAAATAACTTTGAAATTATCACATGATTCGCAGTAAAATAAGCATTTTGGAACAGATTTTTTGAATGTTTGTGCTAGGTTAACTATTTAAAGCACGCCCAGGTCATTTGCAAAAAAGCATGTAATCTTCAATCATGTAGACGAGAAACATTATAGCTCAACACAAACAACATGACCATCAAGAACAACCAAAAGCAACACTGGAGTTTAAAACAAATCCGAGTAGTTTTTAAATCATTGTTAGTAATACTGCCTAAATGTATCATTTGAAACTACAAAAGAAGTTCTCACTGAGCAACTAAAGCACTTTAATGGATTCCTATTKATTCTCTGTTGCAGCCTATTTTATATTTGTTTAAAACTTAAGTTTATGTGTGCAGAAGTTGTTGTACAGATTATACCACAACTCATTTTTAGCACCTTCATAGATACTTGAGATTGATAAACAACCACCAAAGGATTTACTATAATGTATTTCAAATGCAATCCCAAATCCTTCAATTTAAGCACAACCGAGCTAATTTAGGACTGATACCCTAACACAAGAACCTATTTATGCAGAAGCAAGCATAATTAGCATTTTAATGCAAAATGACATATTAAGCTCGATTCATAATTTTCATCCATTTCCCTATTGCTAAATGCAAAGTAAAAATCAGTAGTTCTGATTATTACTACAGAAGCAGCGCACAAACCAATATCATTAAATAATTCATTTAGAAAAATTCAATCAAAGAATCAGGAATCAGAAATCAAAGTAACAGAAATCCTAATTTTAACCTATGTAGCTTGGTACAATACATGACTCCTACAATTGGGAGAAAACTATTTGCAGAGGTAAACCAAAGTCTTGACTCAATCTGAAGATATAATGTTTAATTTCTTATGCCACAACACAAAGGTACATATATTTAACTTAAAATGGAAAAAGTAGGTATTGCACGGATAAGAAATGTTAGCACCTCAGTAATTCAAAATCCAACCCCAAACTAGCGAATTAACTCAAATTAAAAAGAAATGGTAAAAAATTAACCTCAGATAAGGACCATATAACACAACACTTCTTTCGGAGCAGAAAATCACAAAAAAACATAACTCAAATAAACATCAAATTACTCAGAAACTGAAAGTTAATCAAGAAAACAAAAAGTACCCTTAATTTTACCCATAATCACGAAAGGCAAAATAAGTTTCTTACAATCTTTTCAGCGATAGAACTGGCTTCTGGAGTCACATATTGTCCAGTGCTTGTGATGCGCGCTCTCTTCCATGCCTCGTGACGAGAAGGCAGAGATGGAGGGGGAATAACCTCCGACGGGTCCCCCGAGGCTTCTCATCTCGCCTTATACTTCTCCTCGATGATCTTTTGTTTTAGAAGTTTGTAGCCCCCACGAGAACACCTCTGTGGACATTTATTATTTGATTGGATTGCCTTATACTTCTCCCTTTTTGCCTACGAAAAAGTAATTACTAAAACATCAATGGAGTTTTGATTAAAACATTTTCCTAAATAATATTAAAAAGTGCTTGGACTTACCTTGCTTTCTTCAGTCATACGTGATGCAACAAAAGCATCCCAAGTTTTTGGATCAAGGAACTGGTAGTCATTTACATACGGGGCAGTGTCTTTTTTCTCTCCGTGAACGTAATTTGTCGTGAGGTTAGTCTTGAAGGCCCCCCAACGCCTCCCGACATAGGCTAACCACTTCGTCTTGAACTTGTTACGCTTTTTGACATTAACGAGAGATAACTCGACCTCCTTCTCGTCATCAATGATAAAAATCTCGAATTTCTCCTATATCATAAAATAAATTACTTACGTAAAAAAGGGCCTGAAAAATTGTAAATGTCTATTATTGAATAACAATAAGATAATTGGCAGCCGATGATTGTAAGAGATAAGAAAAATGAAAACCCTAACCCATTTTCAGACAGCAATATAAAATATTTACAATATAAACCCATTTATTAAATGGAAAACCCTAACCCATTTTCAGACAGCAATATAAACCCCATTTATTAAATGATTTGTAAGATCACACTATTTACATTGATTCTAAACTAACTAAAATTAAATCATTTAATTTCAGACAGCAAACTGAATTTGACCAAACACTCTTTTTGCTCTTTTTCTCAAAACAAAGACACAACAAAATATTGAATGAAAATGAACTTAATAAATGAATGAAAATGGACTCTATTTTCAGGTATAATCTTCAACTTATGAGCTTTCCTGTATTTCATTTCTTGTTCCTAATATTTTCTAGATTATCAAGATATTATTATTATTATTATTATTATTATTATTATTATTATTATTATTATTATTATTATTATTATTATTATTATTATTATTATTATTATTATTAAATTTTTGTTTAGAGAAACTAT
>BMAC01000064.1:520454-554156 GCA_014905375.1 Phtheirospermum japonicum | reverse complement strand
AATAGGTGGCTTAAGGATTTGAAATCAAGCTAAGGCTTGGAGATCAAAAACTCAAGCCTAGCCTAAATAGTTGCCAAGATGCTCCAAAATGGGCAAACTTTCTGGAATGGTGGCCTAGCCTCGCCTAGGATGGCCTATTCTCATGCCAACAACCTAGGCGCAAGAAAAAAGGCCTAATCTCGCCCCTGGCAGCACGCCTACTGAGCCAACGCGCACGCATGCCAAAGCTGCTCAGCGCCTGCCAAGCAGCGCGCGCACGTCCTGCCGAAGCCGCCCGACACCCTGCCGAGAGCTCTCCGCACGCCCGCACACAGCCAGCGCCTAGCGTCGCCCCATTTTCGCGCCTAGGCGCTTACCTAAACGCTCGCCTACCAGCGCCCAAGCCCATAAGCCCTGCCCCAGCCTCCTGGCCTTGAAATTAAGTCTAATTTAGAAAAAAAAATTACATCAAAGCTTGAAATTAAATCTAAAACCTAAGAAGAGAGAAAAATAGATCTTAAAAACTAGAGAGATAATTTTTAATCCCAAACCCATGCTTGGGTTGGGACAAATGAGAGGTGTTTTACAAAATGAGAGAAGTCTCCTCTTTATACTACATTTAATTGGGTTTAAATGGGCCAAAATAGCCTTAGAGGCTTGAAATTCCCGGGTTTGACCAAGTTTGACCCGGAGGCATCTTCCTAGACCTTTGGCTAGCCTTTTAGCACATTTTGGCTTGATATGGATTGAGATGGCTCGACCATGGCTCGATGTGGCTCGGCCATGGCCGAGCCTTGGCGCTGCTGTGCACAGGTGGCCGGCAGGCTGGGGCAGGGCTTGTGGGCTTCGGCGCTAGGCTTAGGCACTAGTAGGCGAGCGTCTAGGCAAGCGCCTAGGTGCGGAAATGGGCGACGCTAGGTGCTGGCTGTGTGCGGGCGTGCGGAGAGCTCTCGGCAGGGTGTCGGGCAGCTTCGGCAGGACGTGCGTGCACTGCTCGACAGAACGCGTGCGCGCTGCTCGGCAGGCGCCGAGCGGCTTCGGCATGTGCACGTGTTGTCTCGGCAGGCGTGCTGCCAGGTGCGAGATTAGGCCTTTTTTCTTGCGCCTAGGTTGTTGGCATGAGAATAGGCCATCCTAGGCGAGGCTAGGCCACCATTCCAGAAAGTTTGCCCATTTTGGAGCATCTTGGCAACTATTTAGGCTAGGCTTGAGTTTTTGATCTCCAAGCCTTAGCTTGATTTCAAATCCTTAAGCCACCTATTAAATGAGAATTTTAAATATCAACACCCAAGAATTACACCAAACCTCAAGGTAATTGAACCAATTAACCCATTAAAATATAAAATTAACAAGTAACACGAAAAACAATAAAACAAGAAAAACAACCTAACGAAAAATTACTCAAAACTACTAAAATCATTATAAAAATCTATCTAAAACACAAAGAAAAACACAGCAATTACATGCAAAGCAATTACATTATTTAAAAACTCCACGTACTTAGAAGTTTGAATAGTTTACTTGTCGGGTTTTTGCATGTTTATGTCTCCCTTGTGTGAGGAGTTGAATTTTTTTGCTTCGTCCAATATAATCAACACTTTATCTTGAAAAGATTGCAAAGCTCTAAAATATATTTTGATTTCGCACCCAAATTCGGTGCAAATTAGTGAGTAGCCTTGTGTGATTTATCGACCTGCTTGCATTTTTATGGAAATTGCATTGAGGAGGTTCGATTTTGCTCGTACATGATTGAATTCGAAAATGACCTCGAGGCACATACATCACCCTTGTTCCGGCCATATCCATATATTTAAGCTACTTCAAATATCCCAAATGAGCCCCCTTGAGCCTATGTCCCGTTTCTTGATTAGCCGAGCTCGATTTTAGCTCTTGTATCTTCATGAATTGTGAGGTGAGAGGGTGTGTTGTTAGTTGACAAGAAATGTGAGGGAAATCGATTATGGGTTTTGGGTTTTGAGTTGCTTATACAAAAAAAAAATCCAACACAAATCACGAAAAGTGATAAAGCGTGCGTCCAGGCAAAAAGGCTAATTCAAAAAGGGCTAATTATAGTAAAATGAAGCGAATTCATAAAGCTTCTAAGTGTTGTGAAATAAAAGCCAGAAAAGCGTGTGAGTATACGAAAGGGTTTTGAATGAGAATTTGGTTTATTGGGAAAGGTGAAGCGATTATAAGCTTTGGGTTTTAGAAATTAGGATTTTGTGAGTTATTGATCGCGTTTGATCGTGTGTTAGCCACTATATCCAAATATTCCATACCTTACCAAAGAGCCAACATTAGAACCCATAATTAAGACCTTTTTGATTCTTATTAGGTCATGTATTATGAGCAATTTTGAGCGTCCGATTTGTGAAATCTTGACAAGATTCATGTATTGACCGACTTGAGCGTAAACACGTCCTATATACACTTGAGCGATTTGAGCGAACACCCTCAAAGATTCTATTTATGAGGAAGTCATTGATTTGGCTTTCATTTGAGATAGAGTAATACGAGCAATGCTTGACGATAGCGAGTTTATGTTGATACTTCCATCATATTAAATAAGGATAAGCACAAAGATTTTTCTTTTTACATAATGTTCATTTCATGTACACTCTTGATTTTTTCGTTGTTCGAGGACGAACAAATCAATAAGTTTGGGGTAGTTATTTTTCATGTATTTGTTGTGTTTTCCTAGTATTTTTAGTTAGGGTTTAGCGTTGTTTTTCCATGTAATTATGAAGAGAGAACTCCCTTCCCAACTCTAACTTGGGTTTGGGATCAAATTTCAACAAAGCTCTTGGATAATTTTCTCTCTTAGGTTTTAGATCCAATTTCAAGATTTGATGTAATTTCTTTTCTAGATTAGATTTAATTTCAAGCATATCCTTGGGTTTGTAAGCCTAAGAAGAATCCAAATACTCATTTGGATTGTTACATTCAAGCTTTGTTTCATTTCTTAATTCAAGTAAGTTTCCTTTTAATTTCATGTTTTGTGATTAATTCCATGCTTGTTCTTCATATTATGCTTTTTGCCTTAGCACCTTGATTTCTTGCTTGATCTTAAGAATTGGCTATGGAATCTAGATTAGTGATACATCTAGATCATAGATCGAGTCTTAGATCATCTTGATTTTGAGTTTCTCCTATGCTTTATTTGCAATTTTATTTCCATGCATAGCTTTAGGTTAAATCTTAGATCTACACTTTGATTCTTGTTATTTTCCTTAAAGTTTTAAACTTTCATGTCATCTTTTCTTGCTCTTTACATCCATGCTTTCAATTTTTACTTATTTGTATTATTTAGGATTTATGCATAGTTGTACCTTGTGCATGCATGCTTGTACTTGGTGAAACAATGCTTGTTTTTGATTATTTCCTTTATTGCTTTGCATTTCCATATTGTGGCATACGATGAGGCATTATACCCCCTTGTTATCTCAATTTCTAGTTTAGTTTAGCTAGTTTAATTGCTTTATCTTCATTTCCTTTTATTTTTCAAAGCTTGAAACACATTGCAACTCTCAGTTGAATCGAACTCCGATAATACCAAGCCAATGAACCCGTTGATATATTTCAACTCCACTAAAACTCTTCTAACAAAATTTCTTATACAAACAACAACTAATATGTAAAAAAAATAAATGAGGAATTCGAAACTAGAGAAGAACATCTGCAGAGATATTTGACTCAGTTTCGTGAACTGGCCAATAATATGCGTGCTTTTGTGGTCCATCAAATTCCTAGAGAAGTAAATAATCGGGCTGATTACCTAGCTAAGGTAACCAGCTCTGCCGAGGATTGTTAAAAAGGGTGATCACCCTATTAATGGCTCATCGGGAATACGGAGAGGATGAAGTCAGCGCGGTGGAGGAGGATGAGCAGGATTGGCGCTCTCCTCTTAAAGCGTACTTAGAAAGGGGAGAATTGCCTGGTGATAAAGGAGAGGCAAATAAGGTACGAATCAAGTCGGCCAGATTTTGCACCATAAAGGGAGATCTGTTCAGAAGGGGGTTCAGACAGCCCCTCTTGCGATGCATAAGCCAGCGGTAAGGTACCCACATTCTTAGAGAAATACATGAGGGCTGCTGCGGCAATCACATGGGAGTAAGGACCCTGGCCAGTAAGATAATGAGAGCTGGCTATTTTTGGCCGTTGTTACGGAAAGAGGCGGAGGACTTTGTTAAAAAGTGCGGAAAATGCCAAAGGATGTCCCCCTTAACTCACTGGCCAGTAGAGGAGCTCATGACAATGAACTCTCCGTGCCTCTTCGCGAAATGGGGGATAGATCTGGTCGAACCATTTCCCACGGCTCCAGCCTAGAAGAAATTCTTGATTGTGGCTATTGATTACTTCAGTAAATGGGTAGAGGCCGAGGCTCTGGAGAAAATTACCGAGGACGCGATAATGGGTTTCATTGGGAGAAACATTGTATGCCGGTTCGGCATTCCAAGGGTCATGGTCTCAGATAACGGTACTCAGTTCGTGGGGGCCAAAATTAGAGCTTGGTGTGCCAAAATAAGAGCTTGGGGCCAAAATGGTCAGGTTGAAGTAACCAACCACATTCTCGTGCAGGGAATCAAAACACGCTTGGAGAAGTCGGGGGGTAAATGGGTGGAAGTGCTCGGTTCCATCCTCTGGGCTTACCGTACTAATCCTAAAGAAAGCATGGGCAAAAATCCCTTTAGCCTAGTGTATGGCATGGATGCCGTTATCCCTGCAGAAATCAGCCTTGAAACCCACTGAATACAAAATTTTGACGGGAGTCAAAATAATGCATTAGTACAGGACGTGCAGGATTTAATCGAAGAAAAAAGAGAGCGGGCGGCAATTAGAATGGAGCACATACGAGGACGGGTTCGGGCAACATATAACAAAACAGTTCGGAGGAGATACTTCAAAGTAGGAGACCTGGTCCCATGAAAAGCTGACCTGGGAAAAACTAAGGGAAAGTTGGATGCCACATGGCAAAGACCATTAAGAGTCACAAAGGTTTTGGCAGGTGGAGCTTATAAGCTAGAACAGATTGATGGGGCTGAGATACCCTGAGCATGGAACATAACAAATTTTACGAAAATTCTATGTGTAAGAATTAATTGGCAAAACTTATTTAATGATAATTTGAGTTTATTCTTATTGCGAGCCAAACGAATGATTGTCAGTTAAGCCATGATTGGCTAAGGGCGGATGCCCCAATTATCCTGACCTGATTGTCAGTGACGCCAGGATTTGCTAAGGGCAGATGCCCCAATTTTCCTGACCTGATTGTCAGTGAAGCTAGGATTGGCTAAGGGCGGATGCCCCAATTTTCCTGTCCTGATTGTAAGTGAATCCAGGATTGGCTAAGGGAGGATGCCCCAATTTTCCTGACCTGATTGCCAGTGAAGCCAGGATTGGCTACGGGTGGATGCCCCGATTTTCCTGACCTAATTTTCAATACAGACGAGAATGGCTAAAGGCTAGCCAGAGGAGCCAAGTTTAACTATCAACAACAGTGTCTAGCCAGAAAAGTTTAGTCACTAAAAAACAAGGCCAGAATTGCTTAAATGGAAAAAACTTACGCCACTTTTTACAGTAAAAACTGGCGAGTTTAATTGAAAGTGCAAAACACAGAGAAAGGAATGCTCATGAAAACAACAGAAATCTGGGGAATACATCAAGAACAGAAAATAAAATCATCCATGGTAAAAAGAATCCCTCTTGTCAGAAGCCAGAATCCGGCGAATACGCCACAGCTCGCGCTCGGTTTCATGGAGGCACTAATGATATCTGCTCGCCCGGAAACAACATGGGCCTCGCTAGCAGCAGTGGTCAGCCGACAAACCAATTCAGCTAGATCGGCCTTTTCTTCCTCCAATTGGCGGTTGAGTTGGCGGAGCTCAGCCCATTCACGTTTGTAATAACATTTTTTTTGCCTCTTCCTTTCTAGAAGCCGGCACACTTGGTAAAATCTCTC
Source organism: Phtheirospermum japonicum (assembly GCA_014905375.1). NCBI lineage: Eukaryota > Viridiplantae > Streptophyta > Magnoliopsida > Lamiales > Orobanchaceae > Phtheirospermum > Phtheirospermum japonicum. The sequence goes on along the minus strand of BMAC01000064.1, from coordinate 548,218 downwards.
CCGGAGAACAGCGAGCTCGTTAGAGAGTTTTAAATTCTCAGCGAAAAGCGAGATGTTTTTTCTCTTTACAACATCAATTTCTCCAATTAAGGAAGAAGACAAATCCATAGTAAAATGCATAAGTTGGAAAAATGCATAAGGAAGGAACACGTATATATAAAATGATGCAGGCACGTGATGCATAAAAGAATAGTACTAGGGTTTCCTTAAAACCAGGAAACCCTAAATTTACAATATGACAAATTGTTCAGGAGCAAATAAAAGTTGTTTCAAAAACATAAAAACCAGCCACACCCGAAGAAAAATATACAAACCACCCTAAATTGTCCAGGCCTCCGCAGCCAGCTCCTTGCCTAATGCCGCCTGTATGGTCGCTTTAGCTCGAGCATGCTGCACTTACTCTTGGGAATGCTGCAGCTCCACCCGCATCACCTTCAGCTCGGCTTGAGCCTCCTTCAAACTCGTCTGAGCTTCCTTCATCTCAGAATTCCTCTCCCTCAGACGAGACACTAACCTCTACTCACTCTCTTTTAAAGACGTTTGCTCCTTGGCAAGATTGGCGTTCATCAAGGAGCCCTCAGCTCGGGCTATTAGAACTGCCCTCTTTACCGAAGCCTATAAAAGAATAAATGATCGAGGTAATAATAATGAGTAAGAGGGAAGGTATGATAATGAGTAAGTAGAAAAAGGGACAAGTGCTAACCCTGGCCTCATCCAGGCAGTAGGACTCAATCATCTCGGAGTCGGTCATATTGTCTAAGACCCGCCTGTCAAAAGAGGGGCAGTGGCCCGAGACGAAGACTCATTTGAGCAGCAACGGTCCCAGAACATTCTAGGGCAGACGACCTGAGAAAGAAGCTCTGATTGGGCATAGATATCCTTGCTCCAGTCGTAGCAGCTTCCTTGCCAGAGCGGGCTCGTTTGTGGGTGAACAACCTTGGCCCGCCCTCGGAGTCAGAATGGGACGCCAGATCTACCGTCTGGGCGGGCGCCCTCTCCGAAGGATAGTTCTCTCCAGGCGAGCAGACGTGATGGGCTCGATTGTCACACACCATGTTGTGGGGGGGGGGGGGGGGGGGGGGGATGCAGGCTCCCCGAAATTAATAGCTCTGAAAGAATCACCGAGAGGACTCTTCCCCGTGCCTGGGGTAGCTCCATGAAGAAGAGCGGCCATTTTCTTTTGCATCATCATTGCTACAAGGAAAAAGCAAAGAGGTCAGGCAAGTGGTACACAGGGATAAGAAAAATTACCAGATCTTATAAACATTAAAAGGAAGAAAGGAGGTGTCCTCGTTTCATAGATATACCGATCTCGTCAGGCAAAGGGCCATTCCATTGTTGGGAATTGAAGAAGCTCAAGACTTTGGGGGTAGAGAAGCTTGGTTAGGTGGAAAACATTTTGGTTCAGGGCTTGAAAGGTCCTTTCCAAGTGGGCCGGGCGGTCAGCTCTGGATAAGGAGGATTGAGGGGGTAGTGTGTTAATGCACAGAGGAGAAAAGCCCAATCTGCCGAACAGCGAACAAAGAAGAATTTCTTATGCCAGGCCTTGTTAGAGAAGGGCTTCCCTATTAAAATATGGGCGCCAGCCCGAGCTGCTAAATAAAAGAAGCCAGAGGATGAACTCTTCGCCTGGAAAAGGGACAAGAATAGTTGGGTGGTAGGAATAATTCTCGAAAACTGGGCAGCTAGGTGGAATCCTATCATTATCCTGAAAGAATTCGGCACAAACTGATGTACCGGAATTCGATACATTCGGGAGATGTCCAAGATGAATGGATGTACTGGAAGGCTCAATTGTGCTTGGAATTGATCGATAAAGAAGGTTAGACAATTTGAGGGAGGCTGTGATGCCCGTTCTACAATCACGGGGTTGGTGAAGGAAAAATCATCTGAAATTGGAAACTGGGACCGGATTTCACGTAGGGTACGGTCGCTGATTGATCGAAGATTTCTCGACTCTCTAGAAATCGTCTTCGCAATAGTACGGAGTCGACTGTAGATGCGGTGAGTTGTCCCGAGTCGTGTCTCTCGAGGATGGATGTGATCGGCTTTCGGTTTTCTTTATCGTTCTTATCGTCGGTTTGATTAAGCTAATTTAACCTAAGAAAGCGATAGTCATTGTTCGGTTTCCATAACTAAGAATGAAATCGGAAATTAAGATTTAAAAACATGAAAATCTCTTAAAGGAAATTAAAGCTTATATTAAAAACGATCAATTTAAACTAATTAACTTATTAAAACTTAATAATTTTAAATTAGGGAAATGGAGGGAAAATCAAAGTCAACTTATTTGAATAAGTCAACATAAATACTTAGCATTGATTAAGGGTTTAAAAATGAAGATCTTAATAAACTTTTACTAACTTAGAAATTGATTATAACTTTTTAACTTAAAAGCATAAGTTCAAAAGCTAGAAGCTAGAAAATGAAATTGAAAGTTTGAAAAACAAAAGAGCCACTAAACTATGATTCAAAGCACAACACAATATTAAAAAGAAATAACATGGAAATGAAACTAGATTATAGAAGGATATTACCAAATGTATGTGATTACAAAAGCTTGAAGGAGGAAAGCTTGAAAGCTGAATGATTCTTCACWAAAGATAGCTAAAACAAAGCTTGATCACTAACTAGCTAAGATCTAAACTTAACTAATCTATCTCTAATTATTAGAATTTATGGAAATTAAAAATAAGCAAAAAGATGAAAAAGTGCTTTTTCTGGTTTTTGGAGGGGCTTCCTGGGGAAGAAGGCCTCTGGACAAGTTGTTTTATTAAAATGACGTCTGATTGCTTATATCTTCAAAAAAATCTGCTTTTCAGTCGATCGACTGAGAAAAAGCAGTCGATCGACTGGCAGTCGATCGATCGTGTCGGCAGTCGATCGACTACGATGTCAAAATGGCCTGAAGCCCTATAATTCCGTCGATCTTGAGAGGACCCAGTCGATCGACAGCAATCGATTGGCCAAGTATGCAGTCGATCGACTGCTATGTCAAAAACTTCAAAACTCGCTGGAATCCAGTCGATTTTAGCCGGGTCAGTCGATCGACTTAAAGGTCAGTCGATCGACTGAACATTCAGTCGGTCAACTGGATTCTAGCGCCAGGCTCGATTTCTCATTCTTTTCGCGTCCGCCGGTTGTCGAACCTCGTCCGCTGCGCTTCTTTTCTTTGACCGTCCATTCCCGAGTCGAGTATCAATGATCCCAAACGAGCGTGGGCCCCGCTTGGACGTCCTACGGCCAAGAAAAACGGAAACGTGAAAATCTACGAAAATTAATAACAAAACGTACAAAAACTAAGAAAATCTAGAAATACGAAAAATGGCCAACCCGACTCCTAAAGCAACAAAAAGCAAGCGAAAAACACGCAACGTGAAACAAAATCGAAAATGAAAATATGTACAAAAAGATGCAAATCACTGATGGTCGACGATATGTTGTTAGCGCTGCCGCCGGGAGGCGGCGAAGGCTACCGACCACCGCGAGCGGAGGCTGAGGAGGTTGAAGAAGAAGACAGGTCACATGAAGAAAAGGGGATAGGTGATTCCGAAGAAGACATAACTAAAAATCGAGAAAGAAAAGGAGTAAGGAAGTACCTGGTTTTTCTGGGATAAGTAGGTCCTAGCCGGAGAACAAAAGCTTGGGATTCTTGGGGAAAGGACAAACGCTCGAGGAAGAAGAATAAGGCGGAAAGATGAACCGCGAAAGTATAATGAACGGGACAAATTTTGAATGTGATTATTGGAAAAGGTAAAAGGTTTTGATGGGATTCACGCATTTAATGCGTGTCAGAAGTGTTGTACCTGAAAATGCATATCACAGATCTTAACCGTCGAAAGAGGAATATTAGACGCCACGGATCATCCTTGAGTATATGACCTGATTTGAAAGGCGAATTTAGCGGGATCCACGCGCAACTGTGAAGGATTTGAAGAGATGTGTTGGGAACCCCAACCGCTTATGACGAGACTCTATATTTCAAAGGTCATCCCAACAACTTGAGGGGGGATTGGTTGGTCCGACCTGAATATGTCGGACCAGAGAAAGGCCTTGATTGGGATGACCTGAACTGTCGCCCTAAGTTGGTAGATGCGGACCACATGGCTTGATCAGGGAGTGGCTGGTGTGAGCTGAAATACGTGGTAAGAGGAGAGTAGGAATGAAGAGCACGACCTGACCAGGACGGTCCTAGCCTTAGTCAAGGCTCTGATAAAGGATTTAAGAAAGTCATGATAGGGCAGAGGAGACCCCTGTGGGTCAGAGCTGACCTATGCACTAAAAAGAAGCTTCCAGGTCGGGTGAACTCACATAACGGCCCCAGATTCACGGGTTTCTATTTCCGAGATTCCGGAGAAGGACCCCAGGGGGCAGAGCTGTCCTGTGCACTGGAAAGAAGTTTCCAGGTCAGGTCAACCCATATAACGGCCCCAGATTGGCGGTTTTTCTATTTCCGAGATCCCGGAAGAGGTCCCCGCTGGGCAGACATTATATATACCTTAGCCTCAAGGCTGAGGGAGGTATGATTTTCCCCGATCATTCTCTCTTAATTTAGATCATTTCGATCAAAACGCTTACTGAATTAAGCATCGGAGAGGTTTCCACCGGAAAAACCATATGTGGTCCTTTCTAACGTATTTTTGTGTTGCAGGTTAGGGTTTCTTCAGGCGGAGGTGCGTCTTCTTCGTGGTCATTAATTTTGGGTGAAGCATCCAGCCTTAATTAGCCTTTCAATCTCTTCCTTCAGATGTCGGTACTTCTTCGAAGAATTTCATTAATTATTATGGAAAATACAAAAGAACTAAGATCTAGGGTTGGTAGGTGTCTCCATGTAATCTTTACATCACATAATGGAGTTGGGCACCTAACTCTCCATAATCGTGAACACCCTTGATCGTGGAATCATTAAAGGGGTGAAATTATCCGGCTCCTCTCCTTAGTTCGAATTTTGATTCCTTGCCTCTACTCTCCCTTCCACTCCTGGTGATATGGTTACTCTTACTGGTCACCACAATTCTCTTCTAGGTTTAGGTATCTTTACCAGTGGTCCCTGATTAACACGGATTTGTCTTGATTTTTGTTAGTATTTTAGTTCGTTTTTGTGATTAGTTTTGGTAAAAGATTGATAGATTGAGTGTATTTCTATATTATTGTATCTCCGGCTTATTTTACCGTGTTTTGATCGAAATTGATGCAAATAGGTGATTATTCCTTATTTTTTCCCAAACATCTAAGTAGCCAAGGAACCGATAGACGAGACCAAAAAAATCAGCGAAGAAGTAGCAGATCTATCGATGAATGAGCCATCAAAGAAGAGACCATTGATCGATGCAGGCGCCAACGCGATGTCAACGCACTGGAGCCGCCCACGTCAATCGACCAACTTGCCGATGGCCTAGTCGACGGAACTTGCACTAAGCGTCGATTCATTTCCCTCGATCGACGCTCAAGCCAACATAATTCTCTATAAACATCTATCCATAGTCATCGGTTGATGTACATAATACCGACGCAAGCGTAGGACACGTGTCGATTGCCCGCGTCGATCGATGCGAATGCTGGAAATGCATTTTTCTGATTTCTTGTGCACCAAGTCATGAAATAACTATAAATACCCTTCATAATTCGACTTGGACAAGGACTACCGCGCTCCCACTAACTTCTTACATATCCCGAAGGTTAGGAAACGCAGGGAGAGACCATTTCCAATGCCCGTTATGTAGTTATGAGATCAAGATTGAAGATTAGAGATTACAAGTGCCAAAGCTCCATTCCGTCATTCGTGATTCATTCTTCAATAAAGATCACTTTCCTTTTCTCTGGAATAGCTGGAGATTTATTGGTTTTCCTAGTTCTAATAAGTTCTCTAAACTCTTTTAATCGCTTTCTAGTGTAATTCTTAGTTAATTTATACTTGTAGATAATTGTTCTTTGATTTCGAAACTTGATCTAATGATGTTTGGTACTTTAGATTTCGTAGTTAATATAGATCGCAATCATTTGATTTTCAATTTCGTTTATTTATGCTTGGTGATTATAATCGTAGTTTGTTCATGCTATTATTTGTTCTTCTAGTTCTAAGAACCCTAGTTCATAAGTTTTGGTTAACTTAGCTTTTAAATCCTACTTTCTTAGTTAATCTAGTTTAATTAGAATAAATTATTTTTGTTAATTGAACTTTCTTTTCAGTTCGTAGTTATAATTTCAAAAACTCCCATTATACATTGTGTGACTTTGTGATTAAACAAACATTCGAACTCCGATTGTCAGTTCCTTGAGATCGAAACTAGTCAACTTACCAACCTACAAGTGTCCTTGTTCTCTTGCGGGAGAGCTTTAAACGTTTGACAAACAATTTACAAAAGTAGGTACGGAAAAGTGCGATTTAAAATTTTAGTGCCGTTTCCGGGGAATTGGCAAATGTTTTAAGATGTTTGTTCTTGTTACATTTTGTTTATCCGTCTATATGTATAATGGTTCTTTGTTTGCCACTCAATGCGTTGAGGTTATTTGTTGTTGATGCAAGGTTGTAGAAGCCTAAAAGGTGAGCTTGCCCCATTTATTGACAACGTCGAACGAGTAAGGAAACCGAGACAACTCTTTCCTTCCCCTGACCAGAATCCATTCAAAGTAACCCCAGCCACCATGTCAAACATTCCACTTAATGGCAGCCGAGGAGGAAGAGGAGGACGAACAAATGGTGGTCGAGGGAGAGAACGCGACAATCACAACTCACCTCGCAATCCACCATATGGCATGCCATTCGACAATGACATGCACATGGGAAACCAACTGAATGATGGTCGGGATAGAAACCTACCAATTATTGATCCTATTGAAACCCAAGAGCTCAACGAGGAAGACAACCAAGGGAAAAACCAAGGAACAAACCAGGAAGTACTCGAGATCTTAGATGGTGGAAATAACGGAGGGCCCCATGACAACCATCAAATTTTGGTACCGGGTAATTCTATCAATCCACCACTGCGACAGCACTTCCGAAATAAAGAAGAAGCCCGAGCCTACAATGCTTGAGCAAATCAGCAGTTCGGGCGGAACCAAATTGGTAACGGTGGGCCCCAGCCCCAAAATAACCAACGGAATAATGGAAACAAGAACCGGGCGTGTGAGCTGCATCGTTCCAAAATAGAGGAGAAGGGCGACAGTACAAGGCTTGGTAGAGTGAGAATGCCCGGGACTATACATGTGGCGATGAGAATTACAGGAATTATGATGATTATCAATACAATGAGATCAGGAAGAGTATGGTGGATGGAAAGACTACGGAGGAAGTGCAAATTTCAGTGGGGTACGAGCCCCTTGATATCCAAACATACGTCGACAAGTTGAACTAGTGTGCCGAACCATCGGTCCGTACAAATCAGCCATAGTCTTAGGCCCCGCGGCCCGAAATTATGATTTGAAATGTAATGATGTTAGCCAGCTACTCATGTTATACGACATGCTGAATGAAGACCCTCTTGATTTTAATCGAGAATTTTACATAGCAGTTTCTGGAATTCTAGATTGGGGACTAAATGAAGGGCAGCTTAGAATGAGATACTTCCCGAGCAGTCTTAAGGAAAAAGCAAAGCGGTGGCTTCTATATTTGCAACGTAACCTTCTAACCAATTGGGATATGGTCTAGAAGAAGTTCGTAAGCAGGTTTTACTTGGCCCAAACGACGGCGAAGTTGAGGAGAGAAATTTCCCACTTCGAGCAATTGGATGGAGAATCATTCCATGAGGCGTGGGAATGCTATAATGGGATCCTGTAAGCATGCCTGCATCATGCCAACAGTCCTGAAATGGTCAAAAACTTTTTTCATGAGGGCTTGTTGTCGACCTATAAGTAACAATGGAAGCAAGGGCTAGTGATTTCAGAGACTTAACTGCGGAAGAAGCATGGGATTTATTTGAGCTAATGAGTGAGAAGTCGCACTAGACGAGCTCCAAGACTAGGAAGATCAAGGTGAATGAAGTGTCAACCTCGCGTGAGGAGAATGATAAGTTTGATAAACTCACAAAGCAAGTCGAGTTGTTGAAAAGCATGATGTTGAAGCAAGAGGAGAAGTCGTCTCAACCTTCACACGAAACGTGTGGAATTTATGGAGGATTTGGGCATGGAAAAAATGCTAGTCCAGTGACATTTGTGATGAAGACAGGGATGAGGATGTGAAAGTCGTTCAAAACCGTCAACAAAATAACAATTCAGGCAAGAAATTCACCAAGAACTACAATCCTCACTCAAACACATACAATTCCGGATTCCGCGATCATCCGAATTTAAGGTATGTTCCAAGGAACCCTAATTATATGCCGATGTCCAAGTGAATGGATCCTCAATATCTAGCACCACCCCCTCCAAAAAAATTTCCTCCGAAGGGGCAAGCACCTACTCCGGTCTAACCAAACGATCAGTTGTTGGTATGGCATAAGAATCAAGTAGCTGAGACCATGCGTAATCGGGAAGAACTTGCACAAGTAAATGCGAAGGTAGATAACCTTACTGCAATGGTGGATGCACATACCACGAGTTTGAACAATTTGGAGAGAATGGTGGGTCAAATAACGACCTCTATGGCAAGAACGACAAATGAGAAAGACAAGTTTCCGAGTCTGACAGAGCAAGCCTCAGCTGTTCATGTACTTTGAAGTGGGAAGAAATTTAATAATGGTGTAGTCATACAAGAGGAGGACGAAGAAGCAGTGTTATCCCAAAAGATGGCACAACCAAACCGGTGGATCAGATCCATAAATCACTGAATCCCTATATTCCGGAATCCTTTAAGGGGACAATTCCAAGCTAAGACCCTTCTAAAATGACAGCTGACGATCCTAGTCAATTCTCTAAGGGCCAGCTAGCACAGAAAACACCCCCTATTACCGATCGAGTCCCATTTCCAATTTGCCTATGTCCGGCTAAAGAGAATAAAAAGTTCATGGAACTTTACAATACGCTGAAGAATGTGAATATCAACCTTACTCTATTAGACATAATCAAGATGATGCCGGCATACATGAACTTTTTCAAGGAGCTTACTTCTAGAAAGAGATGTTTGGCGACAAGCGTGTGGAGCTGACTAAAGAGGTCAGTGCAATTTGAAAGGAGCCGTTACCTCCAAAAGAAAAAGATCTGGGGTGCTTTTATATCGATATTTCGCTCGTGAATTGGTTGAGAGCATGGGGTATGCTTGATTTTGGCGCATGTATTAATTTGATGTCATATTCTCTATATAAGCAATTTGCTGTTGGACCCATGAAGCCGATCACCATGCGTCTCCAATTGGCGGATCGATCGATTAGGCATCCGTTGGGTATTGTTGAAGATGTTTTAGAGCAAGTTTATGAATTAGTAATTTCGGTCGATTTTGTGGTTTTGGATGTTGGTGAGGTGCCGAATGAAAGCAAGGGACACTGTTTATGTCTACCTCTCATGCGGTGATAAATGTAAATAAGGGAAGGATGATAATGTTAGTTTTTGGCGAAACGATATCATTTTCACTTAAAGATATCAATACTATTCCTTCTTCATTCATGCGAGAGGAGTGTTCATTTGTTGATCCAATTGAATATTGCATCCAAGAGCTTCAAAGCATTATTGTTTTGGATGAGTCAGACGTCGAGGATAACGAAGATTTTTTGAGTGGGGAGGAGCTAGCTTATCTACTTGGGATTGATTTTCGTGAAATATAAGATGACCTTGAAGATATCGACCCCAAAAAAAATTTTATTATGAAGTTTCAAGCTCTTGATGTGGTGGAGTTAGGGAATCCACCTAAAGCTGGAAATTGATCACATGAAATTGCGTCGAGCAAGCGACGTTAAAAGTTGCGCTTCTTGGGATGCAACCCAAGCGTTTATTTTATTTTTCTTTTTTATCTTTTTTTTGATTTTCTTTCTTTTATTTCTTTTATTAAGTTGAGTTCTTTTGCTTTGGTACGTTGATGTGTGTGTTGTTATGCAGAAACTACATCCAGTCGAACGCGTCGACACCAACCATATTCGATCCGTTTGCTGACACTTGGTATGTTGTCCACACTAGGTTACCCAGTGTCCGCCTCCATCGATGCCCGTCAATCGACCACTTGATCGACGGAAAGTCTCTGTCCATGTCGATTGAAGCTCGTCGATACCCGTCGATCGACGCCCTTGCCGCCGACACTGGGTACGTTTTTACACACTCGGTTACCCAGTGTAAGCCCAGAATTTCACGAATTTGCTGGTTTTAACTCATATCCACGGCCCCTTTGAGAGCCAATATTAGATGAGATATTTTAGAAATCCACCTTGACAAGGTTGTTTAATAAATATACTCTAAATCACATGATTCTAGATGCTTGGATGATTGCACAGCGTTGTTTGTAGCGGCTTGACTATTTGGTCTTCAGGGACGTTTTTCTTACTCATTTCTTCTTTTGATTTGATTTTGATATATATTTATGGCAATTCGGAGATTTTCGGATTTTTAGAGAGGGGGAGGATGGTTGAGTAGTGATTTATATTTTATAATTGTTCAATTTAAATTCGTAATTTTGTAGTAGCTAATATTTGAACGTGATTGATTGCTATTTCTACGCTTGATTGTGTTTGTCTGGTGTATCTTGTCAAAGTTGACTATGTGTGATTTGAGATTCTTGTCTTTTGGGCGTGTGTAAGTGCATAAAATTTTTAAAAATCATTATTTATATATATATTATAAAATGGTACTTAGAAGCAAATGATTTCACAAAACCTTAAAAGCAGCGTCAACTAAAAATCTCTTCATGCAAAAGCTTGTGAGTAGCCTGAGTGTTTATCATATTTGCTTGTACTTGAGTGAGTTCTGTTTTGAAATCTCTTTGAAATCGCTGTGTGTAGTTAACTTTGAACATGACGATTGGGCACATATATTACCCTTATTCTGGCTATATCCATATATATTAGCTACTATAAATTCCGAATGAGCCAATCATATCCAAATATTCATTTCTTATAGCCATGAGCATTTATGAGTTAACTCCTATGTCATTAATAGCGTGGGGTAAGAGTTAGTAATTTTTGTTGGTTATTTGTGTTTTGGAGTTTTTATCAGGGATTTATGTAAAGATTGTAATAAGTGTTAAGGATCACCATTCTTAAAAAAAAAAGAATAAAGAGGATGGTTAATCTTGTTGAGTTGTTGCCTATGCTTATAAAGGCGTGTATTAATATTGTTAGTTTTCTTATGACGCCTAATGTTTAAGAGGCAAGAGTTGAGTTTGAAAAAAGAAGCATTTCATAAACTTCTAGGTTGTTTAAGTGGTTTGTGCAGAAGTCGGTTTTGGGTTTTGAGTTGAGAAATAGCCTATATTTAAAGGTTACGTTATGAGAGTTAAGTGAGGATTCATTTGAATGAGGAGAAGCACATTGCTTCGTGATTAGATTAGTTTGGTGAGTTATTGATCACGTTAGATCTTGAGTTAGCCACATGACTTATATATTCCATACCCATCCAAAGAGCCTACATTACAACCCGAAAAGTCATTTTTTAATTCTTTGTTAGTTACACAATTAAACGCGATGGAGAAGTTTTTGATTTTTGGTTCTTATTTTTATTGCACATGTATTTTGATGATTTGAGTGTAAACACTTCCCATGCAGAGCATACTTGAGTGAATTTGAGCGAACACATATATATTACCCTTTGAGAGGATGTATCACTTGGTTTTTGGAGCGATAATATAATAAGGGTCGAGTGTTTGAGGTTGTGTTTCATTTATCTATATTTTCCAAATTATGTATGTAGCATGACACGACTCTTTGCTTGAGCTTATTTTCATTCTTGTTATTCTTTGAAATTATCATTTGTTCGAGGACGAACAAACCAATAAAGCGTAGTGTAGTTGATTAACACGAATTTGTCTTGATTTTTGTTAGTATTTTAGTTCGTTTTTGTGCTTAGTTTTTGTATATGTTAGATAGATTGGGCGTATTTCTGTATTATTGTATCTCTAGCTTATTTTACGGTATTTTGATTGAAATTGATGCAAATGGGTAATTATTCCTTGTTTTTTCCATACAGCTAAGTAGCCGAGGAACTGAGAAGAGACCATCGATCGACGCAGGCACCAACGCGACGTCGATGCATTGGAGCAGCCCGCGTCGATTGACCAACCTTTCGACACCCTAGTCGACAAACCTTGCAGTAAACATCGATTCATTTCCGTCGATCGACGCTCAAGCCAACACAATTATCTGTATACATTGATCCATAGCCGTCGATCGACGTACATACCACCGACGCAAGCCAGGGACACGTGTCGATTGCCCGCGTTGATCCACGCCAATCGACGCCGACGCTGGAAACGTATTTTTCTGATTTCTTGTGCGCCAAGTCATGAAATAACTATAAAACCCCTTCATAATACGACTTGGGAAATGACTACCACGCTCCCACTCACTTTTTACATATCCCTAGGTTTAGGAAATGCAGGGAGAGACCGTTTCCAACGCCCGTTACGTAGTTACGAGATCAAGATTGAAGATTCGAGATCACAAGTTCCAAAGCTCCATTCCGTTGTTTGTGATTCGTTCTTCAATCAAGACCACCTTCCTTTTCTCCGTAATAGCTGGATATTTACTGCTTTTCCAAGTTCTAATAAGTTCTCTAAATCTTTTAATCGCTTTCTAGTTTAATTCTTAGTTAATTTATACTTTTAGATAATTGTTCTTAAATTTCAAAACTTGAGCTATTGAAGTTTGGTACTTTGGATTTCATAGTTAATATAGATCGCAATCTTTCACTTTTCAATTTCGTTTATTTATGCATGGTGATTATAATCATAGTTTGTTCATACTATTATTTGTTCTTCTAGTTCTAAGAACCCTAGTTTATAAGTTTTGGTTAATTTAGCTTTTAAATCCTACTTTCTTAGTTAGTCTAGTTTAATTACCTTTGTCTTATATTTTTCATCCTTATCACCTTCAGATCACAGTTATCCTTGTTAGATATAATCTCTTCCAAGTGGTGTATGGGTATGGCATAATGTTGCATGAGTAATACTTAGATACTTCTTAAAATTCATTGGTGCCTAGCTTGATCTTCTTCTACGTCACATTCGTTGTCTTCTTATCCTCCTTGTCCCGTGCCTTCTCCGTCCTCCTTTTCTGGTCTTGGCATTTTTTCTACCACCGTCTCCTTTTATCGTTTTGTTTTTCCATCTTTTCATTCTTTTAGCCTTTGCATTTTTCCAGCTATTTTCTCTATTGTGGCTTTTGGTGATACTCGTACGCCCATTGGGGGCTTCATTCTTCCTAGATCCTCGCCTTGATCTGGCTTCATGAGATTCAAGACTCGCGGTATTACGTTTCTTCCTTTCATAATTATTGGTGAGGCTCTAACATCTTTCGCTCAAGAACTCGATGTCCCTTGTATTTTAATAGATGGCGCCACTTAATGCAACCAAAAAGATCTACTCACCAAGAAAGAGATCGCTGCCCTCCGAACTGTCTTCTCGGACTTGAGCGAACTACAAAATAAAACCCAAGCAAGAAATCCCTAGCGTACGCCCTCCGATACTTAAGTCAGTAACCTTATATAGACAAGAGATGTGTTCTCAATCTAAGTTTTCATCTCCCGTTCATACCATAATCCCATAATAAATTCCACCGACTAAAGTATTAAAACTATTAAAACTCTCACATTTTTTTAATTTACCATAAGAACCATGGGTCATAAACCATCTCTATATACCTTCAGACCGCAAGGGCCATACCATAACCATATCAACTTATGAGCGTATGAAGTCCAACTCTCTTATCCAACCTGATTTAAGGAAATTACTACCATCCCAACACCTAAGAGATCGATAATTCTTTTGAAGAGGTCGCGCCCCTTATTTAGTCGACCTTCCTAGACATGCATTTCGACCTAAATATTTGATGTCGTATCACCAGGGGTGAGCATAAATATAAAAAAACTCTTGAACCGTCCACACCACAATGGTATTGCACTTGTTATATTGAGTTTTTATTAAGACCTCGATAAAAAATATTGGATGAAAATTGCACCGCATTCTTGATGCAATTTTTATTTTGGAAGTAAAACGATCATTGAAATCGTAACGCAACGCACCGCACTTATATATATATATATATATATATATATATATATATATATATATATATATATATATATATTATCATTAAGAACTAATAATCTGATAATTAAATAAACTTAAAATTTCAAATAAAATGTATTTTACATGTTTTTTGATTAAAAAAGTGTTGAAAAAATATATCATATTTGTAATCAAGGTAATATATTATAAAAATTCATCATGATTTGAATGAATCGACTTAAAAGATAGTGCAAAATGCACTTATTTTTAAAATCATCATTTCAAGAAAAAGATTTTCTCAATATATATTTAATATTAATAAAAAATCGTGATAGTTATAAACTTAACGATAAAAATAAATTGATTGAAACCGCTAACCGCCATAAACCAACTGCACACTTAAATTTATTACAAAACCTCAATAAAAATTAAAATCTTAAATTCACTGCAATTATAAATTCAATTAATATTAATAGAAAAACCGTTTAATCCGCACCGTGTCCACCCACCCTTATTGGTCACAACAAATCAAATGTCGTATCTCATTGATATATTTTAATGTTTTATTTTATTTTAATATTGTAATGTATACATACATGTATTAGTTCGTTTTGGGAGAGTTATACTTTGGTCCCGCATAATTGATATTACACTTTTAATTCCATAAATTGCAGTCAGTCTCCGATATTAAAATATTGGGCAAAAAACTTTCCCTAAGTATAAATTAATCGATTTTAGTCTCAAGATTTTTATCGCAACATTAAAAGTGTCAAAGGCTCAATTTTATAACAGAAAATGTAATTTTCTTACTTGGTTCAGTATTGAATTATTAAACTAGATCATAAAAACCGCCCTAGTTGAAAAGGTCCTCTATCTTGGAGCTGAGAATAAAGAGCATTCCTATCCGAAAGTACAGAAATTGAGTTGGAATTAGATAGGCGAAAATATATCAATTTCTAAGAAAAATGTTGTGTGAAATACGGTCACAAGTTTGAAACAAATTATATCTTATATTTAATATAACAAATAATAAAGAAGAGAAAGTGTAACGGTAAATAATTTCAATTGATATTTATTTCAAAAAATGATAAAATAAAAAAAGACATATTGGAAAAAAAAATTAATTTCATACACTTTACCATTAATCTTTTGTCCTTCCCTTTCTAGTTGGCATCTGAGATGTTTACAGCTTTCTGTCATTAATTCTCTAATCCATCTTTAATTACAAATATAAAACAATATAAATTACTGACAGCCAGCAAAACAAAACATTCTGATTACACAATCAGGACAAGCCACATGATGATGGGACTAAACATTTCTCCAACTATTACATTGCCATCTGCTTTTTTATCTCCAAGTTTTCTGAGAGGTCACCACCTTTTAACATGCATAACTAATGCTTTATTCCCACCACTAAATCCCAACTTTATTTTTTTTCTTCTTTTTTTGGTTTTCCAATTGTGCTTGCTTTTTTCTATCCATGTGCAGCCTTGCATCACATGCTCCTACCCGACCTTTCTCTTGGAACATAATTCTCATCCTTCTTTTTCATCTTTCTATCTCCTTCAGAATACCAACCTTACAATTGCAATTCCCTCTAACCTATTTAATAAAATAAAATCATTAGTATCATAATTACAGGACTAAAATTGGTTATTGGGTCTGACTGTGAAGTTTTATTAATCAGTTCACTTACTAAATAATCTAATATTTTAACTATGACTACAGTTTCATGGAGGAAAAAAAAACTGAGTTTGTTTATGATGTAATCATATTTTTATTGTCATATCCGATATTAAATATTCAATTCGTCATGCACGTCAAGTTAGGTTGGATAAATAAAAGATGCGATCTTTTAAAAAATATTATCGAGCTCTTATAAATAGAGATGATAATAATGTACTTAAATTAGATCGGATAAGAGAGCTGAAGTTTATACACTCATAAATTGATATGATTATGTTATGTTCCTTGGTGGTTGGTATAATGGTATAGGCCTCGCCGGGCTGAAGGTATAGTAATGATTTTATGGTCCATGTTGGTTATGATACTTATCAAAATATGAGAGGTCTATCGATTAAGGAAGAAATCCCAATTTTGAGTCGTTAAGCTCATTAAGGAATTATTTGGCGAATATGAGATGTAAACCATATATTGTAATAAGTCTATTGTCTATATAATGAGAACAAATGCCACAATACTATTTTAAGTTGATTATTTCTAATTTTATTGAACTATCATTTATCACTATATACGGGATACTCTCAAGTTGGAGAAACAGTGGTGAGCTAATATTTTTGGTTGCATCAAATGACAATATTTGGGAGAATACGAGGGACATCGAGTGCTTGATCGAAAGATGTGAGAGCCTCACCAATAATTATGAAGGGACAAAATGGTATACGACAAGTCTTTGATTTCAGGGAGCTAGATCAAGGTGGGGCTATGGGAAGAACTACGCTCCCAACGGGCGCGTGAGTATCACCAAAGTCACAATGGAGTAGGTATCCGGAAAAACACAAAAGACAAAAAGTGTCGGTGGTCGAAAAAACACCGAGACCAGAAAGGAGGGTGGAAAAGGCTCAGAACTAGAAGGGAAAGGTAATACGACAAAGGCGGCGCAGCAGAAGATCAAGCTAGGCACCAAGGAATTTTAGGAGTTACTTAAGCATCAACCTTACAGCATTAACAAGTGATTTCTCCAAAGATTGGTTAACACCATACCCATATACCATTTGTAAAAGATTATATCCATATATGAGGGCAATAAGGATGAAGAATATAGGCCGGACCCAATTATGCCGACCCAAAGGAGGAGAAGGGAGAAAGAACCATGGATACCTGATCTGTAAATAATGCCAGCAACAAAAAGGAGGCAACATCGGAGAAGGTACTCATCGTCCAATGAGGAGAAAAAGGATGAAGACAGAATAGGGATGTGAAGTGGGGCACAAGGAAGAAGCTATCTACAGAACAATCTACGAAAAAGTAGAGAGATGGAGGATGAGGATGACATATTTCCAACATCACGGGTAATGAGGGACATGTGGGAGGCCTTGGGAGCACTCTAGAGATAGGTCGCAAGTAAAAATTATCAAGAGGAGGGGGCCCACCTATTTTTCTGAAGAAATATTGAGGTTATGTTTGCCTTGGGGGTACAAGGGACTGGACTTTAATTACGAGGGGTTGTGAGATCCAACCCAACACATTCAAAGTTTTGATAATGAGGCAATCTTAAGGAAGTAAACGGACGTTGTGGCGTGTAGAGTATTCATGTCTACCTTGCAAGGTCCAGCGCATGATTAGTTTTATCACATCGCCCTAGGAAGAATCACGAGCTTATGATTTTTAAGGTAAACTTTACTGGCACACTTTGCCAGTGCAAAGACTCACACGAAGACGTTCATGTCACTCTTTTCATTGGTAAAATGACCTAGGGAGTCTTTAAAGGAATACCTATAAACCCCAAATCTCAGTTCTTTTGCAGGTTCCATAATGATACAAACATTCTACATAGAAGTGTTGACATATGAAGGAGGATATTAAAAGGCTAATCAAGGTTGGACATTTAAAGGAGGTTGTCTTTCGAGATAGGGAACCTTAGGAGCAGAAGTAAACATTACCCGGACCTCTTAACGGAGGTCGCCCAGATGAATAAGTAGAAGGTCAAAGAAGGAAAGAAGATCATAGAAGGTCAAAGCAAGGTGGGGGTACCGAAAATAATAGGAGGCTAATAAACATGGTCTTTAGTGGGCTAATAGATGTGGATTCAAACAATGTAAGAAAATAACATGTTAAGGCAACCCGAACTGGACCTTTTGAGGTCACAACCATAAATAGGTGACTCCCACTCACATGAATGGTTATTTGTTTTGATCCAGCAGAAAGGAGAGGGCTATAGGTTGACCACAATGATGCACTAGTGATCCAAGCAGAGATGGTCGGGTATGATTTATAAAGGGTGTTTGTGGACAATGAGAGATCGGTCAATATTCTATACGATGAGTGCTTGGAGTAATTGAACCTCGAGGTGGACATGAGGATGGTACGAACTCTGGTTTATGCTTTTATGGAGTGCAAGTCATTACACAAGGAAAGGTAGTCTTGTTGTAGTCTTGCCGGTTGCTTGGGGGTTTGCGAGCTACATATGGAGAAGAAGATACTGTTCTTAATCATCAATTTATCTTATCTTACAATATATATTAGGGTGCCCTACCCTTAATGAGTTTCATACTGTTATGCCTAACTACAACATAAGTAATATTAGATCAGCTGGTCGCGCGATCTTGCTATAAAATGATAGTAAGAAAGGGAATGAGTGAGGGGAAAAGAGAAAGAAGTGGGGAGATACAAGAAAGGATATTAAGTGCCAAAAAACTGAGGGAATAAGATAAACCGGCTTGACCTCATAAAGAACTTATGGAGATTGAACTAGAAGATAATAAGCAAGGATACATGACAAGAATTGGTATTCAGCTGCCAGATGACATAAAATGGAGCTTGTCTCTTTACTAAAGGAATTTTATTAGCTGTAAAATTAGAAAGTCTATGGTTTTGAAAATAAGGATCAGATTTACGATATTGCTAATCGATGTTAACAACACCAGTTAACAACATCGACAAGAGTAACGTAATATTTATGCAGCGGAATATAAAATAGAGAACACGATTAAACAAATTCAGTTCACAAGTAAATACTTGTGAACTTGGGTGTACAAACCCGAAAACTATATTACTATCACTTCACGTTCAATACACAATATAAAGTAATATATGAAAACTAAATATCAAGAAACTTGATACTAAATACTTGTTGCCGGAATGGCAAGATCTTCTCCGTTGGTCACGCAACTTCAAAGATCTTGTTTCTCACGAACGTTGGCTCCAAGTAGTTTTCTTCGTCGTGTTCTTCTTCCTTTCCTGTGCGTCTTCTTGCGTCTTGCGTGCTCTAGAAATCCCGTGCGTAAAGACTAATTAAAAATCGTAAATCAAGTGTAGGAATACTTATGTCTTAAATAGACAACTAAGAATCCTAAACTTGGTAAAATCCTAAAAACAAATCCTAAAAACAAATCCTAAACACAATCTAGGAATAATTAAAGTCACTAAGAAACATAATATTGACCTATATCTAATTTCCTAACTTATTTTGTGCCCAAGAAAGGCAAATAACAAAATAGGAATTATTGCCAAGAATAAATTCCTCAACATTAGCCTTTAGAGTTGATAAGTTATTAGGGTTGACTCCTGAGGTCGCACAACATCATTTAAGTACAGCTCCACAGGCGAGACTAGTAAGACAAAAAAGAAGCATTTCGGAGCGGAGCTAGATAAGGTGATAGAGGGGGCGGTTCAAGAGCTTTTGAAAGTGGGTCATATTTGGGAGATCTAATATATGGGGTACTTACATAATGTATTTATGGTGTCAAAATATAGAGAGAAATGGAGGATATGCGTTGATTTTTATGAGCTGAATAATGCAAGTCCTAAGAATCATTACCCGTTACTGTGCATTGATCAATTGTTGAAATTTACATCGAGATGCGAGCTGCTAAGCATGATGGATGCATCCCAAGGATGCCATAAAATCCTATTGGTGGAAGAGGATAAACCTAAAGTGAGCTTTGTTCTCTCGACCGGTACATATTATTTTGTTTTCATGTCGCTTGGGTTAAAGAATGCAGGGATGACCTACCAGAGGTTGGTAGATAAGATGTTCAAAGTTTTGTTAAGGTCAATCATGGAGGTGTATGTAGATGACATGCTAGTGAAGAGTAAGAAGGCAGAGTCTCATGTGGCCGATTTGAAGAGAGCTTTTACAATCCTGATGCAGTATGGAATGAAGTTGAAACCCAAGAAGTGCTCCTTTCGGGTTAAATTAGGCAAGTTCTTCGGAAACATGGTGAAAGAGCGAGGTATTGAAGTAAATTCAGAAAAGGTTTGGGTTATGAAAAAAATGCCCCACGCTGGAATTGTGAGGGATGTGTAGGTTTTAATATGTCACATAGTGGGACTTAGTCAATTTATTTCCAAGTCGGTATAGAAGGGTTTTCCTTTCTTTTGAACTCAGAGGAAGGTATCAAAATTTTAATGGACAAAAGAAGAAGTAAAGGCTTTCGAGCTAAAGGAATACTTGAATGACATTCTACTATTAACGAAACATATGACAGAGGAAGATTTAATTCTATATATATCGGTGGGAGAGGTGGATGTTGCGAGGAGCTAAGCATAATTATTTAGAGTTGGAGAACGGAGGGTTTACACTAATTTTCACAGTATGTGAATAGAAATTTTTAAACACTTACTTTTATTAAAATAAAAAGCTCGTCCACAAGAGAATGAAGCGGTTGTAAGTGGCAAGTTGACTCGAGTCGAATCTCTCGAGGAATGATAATCGGAGTTAAAAATGTTCGTTAAGACACAAATATTAAATAAACACGCAATAAGAATAAGTTGTTTGTTTGTTTTGTTTAATAACTACAATTAGACTCGCAAACGATTCAAGCAAAGCATTAAACTGAATTTCAAAAGTAATAATTGAAAATGACAAGCATAAACAATGAAACAAAAGTAATATCCAAATGTGCTCGATAAAATGACAAGAATGAAAATAAATAATAAATCGACTAACATTCAAACAATGATGGATCAAATAGAAAAGAAAGCATGAACGATCAAATAACCAAAAAATTCACAAGTCAATTGAAATATGAACTACACCGAATCATTCAAATCATTAAAATCCAAAATCACACAAATTATATTATGAAAACTAATAATTCAAATTCAAGAAACCAAATCAAAAATCGATCTAAGGAAATCACCTAAGCGTATTAAAATACAAGTTGCAGAAGAATAAACCACAAGCTATTAATAAGCTAAGTTTTGGGATCCAAACACCAGATCATGTGAATTCCAGAATCAAAAGTTAAGAAGAATCAAAGATCAAATGATGAAAGATTAAGGAGAGATTCAAAATTTCAAAATATATTCCAAAAATGTAACTCTATGTGTTTGGTCGAGTCTGATGTCCAGCTGAAGAGAGACATCATATTTATAGTGTCGGACGAGGAGGGCATCGTGGTGATTTCACGTGAAAATGATGACTGTCGATTGACTATCGATTTGCGTCGATCGACGGTGTCACCAGCGTCGACCACTCTCGATGCCGGCCATCGGTCGATACTGGTGCGTGGCTCTCAGCCTGTCAATCGCGATGGCTTGTCGGCTCTACTGGTGAGTGCCCATCAGATGCTAGAAAATCTCGGCACATCGATCGACAGTTGCTTTCGACGTCGGTGTCATTGCTGCATCAGCGGGCAGCATCGACGATGCATCGATTGACGATAGCTCTGCGTCCCTCACCTAATCTCATCATTTCAAAGCTAAAAAAGAGAATTAAGGGTAACTAGAACGAAAACTTATGAAACGAGCGAGAAGAAGTGTTAAGCGGGATTCTCTCGAGGAGTGGAAATTCGGCAAGTTAAACTGAGTCCATTCTTTCAAGGAGTGAAAATTTGGAATTAACTGAGTTTATTATAAGAAATACAAGTTCTAATACTATACACGCGAACAAAAGGGGGTTTTTGAGTTAAAGATTTGAACAAATAAGTTTTAAAACTATTCTTGCAACGAGAGTGTCAATCTCTTTGCAAGAACTTAACAACTAATATATAAACTCAGTTATAAGCTATTAAGAACTTAACGAAAAGGAAATAACACTACTTATCATTTATGCATTTGATCGAACACTTAAAGTTCATTAACCAATTATAAATCTAATGACATAGAACATTAAACTAACAACCAAACCATAATGAAAGAAATTAACAAACTAACCCACACAATGATTATCATAAAAACCAAATCATTCATAAGGAATTCAAAATTAATGACCCAATACTAAATTCTAAACAAGAACTACTACTAAAAAGACTCAAAACAATAAAGTAAATATAGAGTATAGAGATTACTAAATTCGAACAAAAGTACGATCAACTAGACCGGTGAAAGTTATACTATCTCCAGCGATCCTGGAGAAGAGATACTTTATTCAACGAATCTGGAAGCTTGTCACGAACTCCCGATTCTCACGATGAAAGGTTACTACTAGACCGGTCGAACGTCTATATTATATGCCGTAAAGGATCTATCGAATTATACTCTCCAAGCCGAATGCAAGAGAGAGGTGTGTCAAATCTCTCCCAGTAGGGTTCTTCTTTTCTGACATTTTCTCCCTACTTAAGCTCCAAAAAACCCGTTCGTAACTGAAAGATCTTTCCAAGTCCGAGTTTGTAATACTTGCATCCGATCGGATGATCAGAAGGATCCAACCGGACAGAAGTTTGTGTCTGCCAATCCGGTCTAATGTCAGATCCGTCCCACCGGATGTTAGTCCAGTAGGTTTGTTCGGAAGGTCATGCAATCGGTGCGAGTTTAGGGGGTTGATCCGATCGGATCTCAGATCTATCCAACCATATAAGTGTTCGTGTGGCTACTTTTGGGCATTGACTTCCTCGTCCTTGTATCCCGGGCTCGTTAAACGCTTTAGCTGAATGAGAAAACACAAGAATTATCTCAAAAGGACCAATTATTGATCGATAAGTCGGAATGTTAAGTAAACAACCAAATAATGCAATATTATGCAAAACAGCCTAATCTTAATCCAAAAAAAGATAACAAAAAGACTCAAACATGACTCATAATATATACAAAAAATCATGACAAATACGTACGAATCAACCACCCCATGCTCTATTGGTTTGTTCATCCTCGAACAACCAAAAGAATCAAAACTAAGTAAGTATGAAAGTAGTTGGATCAAAGAGTCATGTTGTGCATATAATATAGTTTTGCAAATATAAACACTTTTGTCAAAAACTCTTAAGCTAAGCTCGTGTTATCTTTTCACCTTGAAATCAAAAGAATGCGTCCTCACAAAAAGGAAATATATCGTGGTGCACTCATTCGCTCGTGTTTTTCAAAATTTAAGTGTATACGCTCGGATCAACATAAACATGCATTCAACGACTCGTGAGAATCAAAGACTTGTACATCGCATATGTGTGCACATTTAATCAAGAATCGGATTAGAACTTTCTAGGGTTGTAATGTATACCATTTCCAATTCACCGTGCCATATCCATCGTGTGTAGTTCTTGTTGAAACCATCACAAATTACAAGTTCTCTAATTTCTCTAACACTTAATCGCCGACTATTCAAGCAATTCACACATGGACAGTAGAACCTCTCATTATTGTTAGGAGCATGAGTCTTAGCAAACTCTATAAACTCATTCACCCCACTCTCATATTCCTTTGTTGATCGTATACCATTTATCCAACTACGGTCCATGCCTAAATAAAGTCAATTAAGACCTTCAATACTCTTTTATACCAATACATAAAAATATTTAAAATCTTATCCCCACAATTTTAAAAACTCCATTTTAGCCATTAGTTTCTAAATAAAAAAATATTTTTATCCTTAAAACTTGTTAGTTAACCTATTTAACATTCATGGGTTCATAGTTTATAAAAAAAGGTTAATATTCTTTTTTCTCCTTTTCATAAAGTTCATATTTTATAAAGAAAAAAAAATAGAAGGTTCATTTTTTTTAGTGTTAGTTGTAGTAGGTTGAAAAGATAAATTATTTGTAGTAGATTGAAGGGTTTAGCTAGTGGTAGGAGGTTGTGTAATGTGGTTATTAACAACAGGTGGTATGTTTTGAGTTATAGAAGGTTGTGAGTTTGATGGCTGAAAATGATGTGGTGTTATCCGGCCGGGTGGGAGTGCATTAGGTTTTATCCGGCCGGATTCCCGCATTGATCCGGGCGGATGGTTGATGCTGAGCATCATCCGGTCGGATGGTCCTGTTATCCGTCTGAATGGGAGTGCCTTAGATTTTATTCGGCCGGATTCCCGCATTGATCCGGGCAGAAGGTTGAGATTGAGCATCATCCGATCGGATGATTGTGATTCAGCATCATCCGGTCGGATGGGCCTGTTATCCGGCTAGATTGGAGTAAGTAGGTTTTAACCGGCAAGAATCATGAACAGATCCGGTCGGATGGTTGAGTAGATGAGGAAGGACCAACAGATTTATTGAGAGTACTCAAAAAAGGGAAAACGGACACATGAAACTCAACATGGCGAGATATAAACACGTTAGACGAGGACAAATCATAACATAGGTAAGCACTTTGAGTTTGTGAGTAAACAAGAAATACACAAGGCCGAGACAGATTATCGAGGTGTAGATATCAGCCAAACTCACCTTTGCAACACTGTGTCAATGTTAACCTTCTAAATGACAGTTGCCCTACTCATCAGTTTTCATCAAGTATCGACCATGAAGAAAACAATGGAAAGCACTGAGATTAATGAAATAAGCTTAAGTAAAAGGAGACGTATATTACACACAAACCATGCTGGAAGGGATATAAAGGCCAAAAGGCCAACTTCGTATGAGGAATACAACAAGAAACATCTAGAGGCATTACAGATTATTACCTAAAGACATACCGTTGAGGATCAAATTAACTTACTATAACCATCAAGTTCATCAAAACATCAAAACTCACTTTGTATGGTGATGCAATCCCAGTTCATGCCACGCGTACACAACAAGATTGAAGGACAAAAATTAGAGGTTCTATAAAAAATGATACACATATTTAAAAGATGAGTGATTTAAAAATGTAATTAACAAGTCACACCCATCAACCATTTGAAAACAACCATATATTTTGAAATAAAGCTCAATATAGCAACTTAATTTATTTAAAGTAGCCAACAGCCAATACGGTAATTAAAAATGGAAGATCTATAAATACTGGATAGCTTAACAAACACTGGTGATTGCACGTAAGGCATATAAATATCAATCAACACAATAATTAGCATATATAATCCAGAACGCATAATATGAACCACAAGAAAAAAAAGCTAGTATGCAACAACCAGGTGTAATAATACAAGAAGTGGAAGATTAAAAACAAAAGGTGCTTCCAACATTACGAACATAAGTATTTGCCACTCCCTCCTTGACCAACAAAGATTTGAGATTTAACATAGCTACAATAAACCTTTAATTATCTTTCAAGATTCTAGATATCCAATTAAAATATTACAAATACTTCTTGAGAATTTTATGTACTTAATAAATACCCACCTGCCTCTTGAGAGTGCGATTCGTAGAAGAGAGATAAAGAACAAGGGACATTTGTAATTAAGCTAACTTCAAGGGCAGTGTGCATATTATAAATTAGTTTGTTTCTTACATTATTATATAGTTTCTCGTTGCAAAATCCAGTGGATTTTTGCCACCTGATGCCTACCGCTTCAAAAGACCTATTATCGACACGGCACTGTAAATCCAGAAAATGACAGGCTATATCTTAAATTTTGATTCCCAAGAGACCATAGCTAACTCCCAATTGCCCAAGAACTAAATTATGATTAATACTCCTAATCACGGAACTTAAGAGTGTAATTAAAATGGTTTTATGTGTGTATGTATCTAGCATTGGAAGTTGAGAGTGCAAACAAGTATATTTACTACCAGAATCTTGTTACAACAGTTATGCAGTCGTGTTTTTTCTCAAATGTAGTTTTTCAATAATCCATTTGACCATATAATTAAGATATGCAGTTTAAACTGAAACTCTTGATAGTTTATAGGATGATAAACCCTAAATTAATACCTAAATCAGTTGTCCCAAATGAATTGAAAAATGATAACCAACTTGTAACAGGTGAGAGGCGGAAACAACAGTGGTTGGAGCGAATTGGAGTGAACTGGGAGCTGGAGCTATGGCTGAGAGAGCTTTCACCAGCGTTTGAGCATAAGCGTCATAAAGGGTTTTCACCTGTGTCGGAGCGGCGGCTGAGAGTGTGGCTTTCACCGGCGTCGGGAATTTTCAGTCGCATGAAAAATGGGGTGAGATGAGGGAAATGTGAAAAAAAAGGGTGAGATGAGGGAAAAAATTTTGTTGAATAAAGTGGATTAAACTTTCGAGAATGGTGTTTTTTCCTACCGTTCTGTACCGGCGAGTAAATCCATAATTTGATTTATGTGCTATTTAATTGGAAAAGACTTTCGAGAACGGTTTTATTAATACCGTTCTGGATTGACGTACATTCGAGAATGGTATTAATAAAACCGTTCTGGAATATACACTTTCCAGAATGGTTTTACAATACCGTTCTGAAATGTACACATTCCACAATGTTATTAGAATACCGTTCTGGATCGACTCATAATCCATAGTGGTTTCATCCATTCATCATATGAACGATAAACTAAAACGATTCAGTTGGTGTTCTATTAATTTTAAATTAATTTAACAATTTAAATTAATAAATTAATCCAGCACCTATTTATCGAATTCAAAATGATTTGAAAAATCGATTATCTTATTGGGCTCTAGTTGATTTTAATTTCATTAAAATATGGATCAACTAATTTTTCTTATAGAGACTCGAGAATATTTAAGTTTTAGGATAAGACTGTCAAATAGTCTGACACGTAAAACTGTCGGACACTCTGACACGTGATTTCCCGTGAAATTCTAAGGTCGACCAAATATTCAGCTATAAGAAATTCTCAATACAAAATAATATCCAAATCAACAACTCAACAAATTCAACATGCTCTCGAAAGCAAAAAATATAAGCAATTAATTGATTTAAAAACCAGTAGCTCTGATACCATTGTTGGGATTTGGTGGTGCCGTCGCGCAGCGGAAAACAAATTTTTTTTAAATAATAGGAATTTGAATCGAATTCAATTGACGACGGCCCATTTTTATTTCAATTAATTCAAACAATGTTTTTAATTACTTTATAAAAGAAACAATTTGATTTCCACAAAAACAAACGAGCATGAAGAGTATCTGTTAATCACATATATATAACAATTATATATATATATATATATATATTAATATATTAAACATATATGTAATTATATATTATATACACATATCATAAATACATATATATAATATTTATATAATACACTTCATATATATAATTATGTATTATATACACATATCAACAGTATATATACATATATAATACACTACATGCATGCATCTCATGTTATGTATATATATAATACACAGCACACATATTATATATATATTGCATATCACACAGCATGCATATATATTTCATACATACATATCACATGACACAGCACACATATGTAACATATATATATATTAAACCATACACAGCATTCGTTACCTCACGGCGCGGAGGGGGAGCCGACACGGCTGGGAGCTCCGACGACGAGAGCGCGCAGCACCCGGCTTGGCGGGCAGCGCGGTGCGAGGGACGACTGTGGGGCGTGCTGATGGCGAACCTGCCGTTGGTTCGGCGACGGAATGGCGCGCCAGGCGATTGTCAAGCTATGGCAACGGACCGCGGGACGGCACTAGGCGTAAACTCCGGGACAGCGGCTGGTCGCCAGTGGTTGCCAGTACGGGTCACAACAGCGGCGGTCCGGCGGCCCTGCAACACGGCGCGTGGTCTTGACGACAAGCTGCAGTGCTGCAAATGGCGCGACGACAGCGGCAGGTCGCACTGTCGGGGAGCGGAGCGGCTGGAACTCCGGCGCGGGGCCAGAGGTCGCGCTGTCGGGGAAAGCGGTGAAGACGACAGGACAGGTGCGAG
>BMAC01000064.1:460056-476668 GCA_014905375.1 Phtheirospermum japonicum | reverse complement strand
CTGTTTTTCGACGTTAAAATTATGAATTCTATGGTTAATTGTGCTATTTGTGAGTTGTATAATTTTGCATGAGGTATGTCGGTGTAACTATTGAGTACGTTGAGCTCATCCCAAAATCAACGACGTGTTTTTCAGGTACAAATGAAGATATCGAATGAAAGATAAACCAAGCTTAGGATTTAATTATAGAAGGTTAGGGCTGAGGCTTAGTGGACTCGGGCTAGTCGTTGGGCTCGTTTTCAAGTCCGAAAATAAAACGATCCACTAGACGACTTAAGTTTTAAATCGAATAATTTCGTGAACGACCTAATAGTATTTTAAATGATTAAAATAACTATAATATAAATAAACTATAATAATTTTTATAATCGAGAATATTTCATAGACGATTTAATAGTAATTTAAATAAATAATTAAATTACTAAATAATTATAATAATTTGTTAGAAGTTGATATTATAATTTTATTTGAAAACGAACTATAATTTCGTTTAAATAGAATTCTTATATTATTTAAAACTAAAATAGGAATTCGTTTATGGCGACGAGCTTGGGACTAGAATTATATTTTTAATGCATGATGATAAATAAATAATTTAATAAATGTGCATTGGATGTATGGATATTACAACCTACCCCCCTTGGAAAAATTTTGTCCTCAAAATTCCGCACTTACTCGAAATGCCGAAATTTGGATACTTCGCTTTGAACTCCTCCTCCTGTTCCCAAGTGGCCTCGTTCATCCCATGACGTCTCCATTGCACCTTGATCAACACTACTTCCTTTTTCCTTAATCGGTGTATCTTACGATCCAAAATCGCTTCCGGAGCCTCTTCATAAGTTAAATCCTTATTAACCTCCAACTCTTCGTAGCTCACAATATGGTGTGGATCGTAGACATACTTTCTTAGCATCGACACGTGGAAGATGTTTTTAATGCCCGATAAACTGGGTGGTAGCGCAAGCTCGTAAGCCAATTCTCCGATTCTCCTGAGAATCTCAAACGGCCCTATGAATCTTGGTTTCAACTTCCCCCTTTGACCAAATCTCACTACACCTCGTACCGGCGCTACTTTCAGAAACACCTTATCGCCTAATTCAAAATGCAGATCTTTCCTTCGACGGTCCGCATAAGATTTTTGTCGATCTTGAGCAGTCCTAATTCGATCTCGGATCATGGCGATATGTTTAACCGTCTCTTGTACCAGTTCGGGGCCCAAAATCTTTCTCTCCCCTACTTCGTCCCAGTACAAAGGGTATCTACACTTTCTTCCGTACAAAGCCTCGTATGGAGCCATACCAATGGTGGATTGGTAACTGTTGTTGTAAGCGAACTCTACCAATGGTAATAAACCATCCCATTGACTTCCCAAGTCAAGTATGCAAGTTCTCAGCATATCTTCCATGACTTGGTTAGTCCTCTCAGTTTGACCGTCTGTTTGTGGATGATAAGCCGTACTGAACTTCAATCTAGTGCCCAGAGCACTTTGCAAGCTCTTCCAAAAGTTCGAGGTGAACCTCGTGTCTCTGTCCAAAAAAATTGAGACCGGTACTCTGTGCAACTTAACAATTTCCAGAATATAGATTTGGGCATATTGTTCCATGTTGAAGGTCATCTTGACCGGTAAAAAGTGAGCCGACTTGGTTAGACGATCTACTATCACCCAAACTGCCTTGTTACCTCTCGTCGATGGCGGTAAACCTACCACGAAATCCATCGAGATATGCTCCCACTTCCATTCCGTAATCTCTAGTGGTCTTAGCAAACCTGACGGTCACTGATGTTCGGCCTTAACTTGCTGACAAACTAGACACTTTCCCACAAAAGTGGCTATGTCTCTTTTCATGCTCCTCCACCAAAACACTATCTTCAAGTCCTTATACATCTTGGTACCACCAGGATGTGCAGTGTAAGGAGTGCAATGGGCTTCTTCCAGAATCCCTTTACTTAGATCCTCGTCTTTTGGAACACAAATTCTTCCTTCGTAAAACAATACTCCATCGTCTGCTAAAATAAAACCTTTGATGGCTCCTTTCTGCACTTTCTCCTTCATCTTGCTTATGAAACCATCCTGGGTTTGAATTTCCTTGATCCTTTCTCTCAAAGTTGGTTGCACCACTAAGGATGCTAAGATCCCCTTCGTGTTCTTTGAAGGTATCACCATTTCGATCTTCATCCTGGCGAACTCCTCAACCAACTTATCTTGTTCGGACAGTAAACTCATCAGTCCTCCTTTACGACTCAAAGCATCATCTACCACATTTGCCTACCCTGGATGGTAACTAATGGTACAGTCGTAGTCCTTAACAAATTCCAACCATCTTCTTTGACGCATATTCAACTCCTTCTGAGTGAACAAATATTTCAAGCTCTTATGGTCGATGAAAATCTCACACTTGCCTCCATACAAGTAGTGCCTCCAGATCTTCAAAGCATGAACTACAGCTGCGAGTTCCAAATCGTGCGTAGGGTAGTTCATCTCATGGGTCTTGAGTTGTCGTGACGCATAAGCGACTACTTTCCCATGTTCCCATGTTGCATCGGGACGCAACTCAAACCTTGTTTCGACGCATCGCTATAAATAACGAAGTCCTTCGTTGGGTCGGGAATTATCAAGACGGGTGCGGAAGTGAGCCTTCTCTTCAGCTCTTGGAAACTCTCCTCGCACTTCGTGCTCCAAACAAACTTCTACCCTTTCCTCGTAAGTCGAGTCATCGACACAGCTATCTTAGAAAATCCTTCGATAAATCTTCGATAGTAGCCTGCTAGACCCAGAAAACTGCAAACTTCACTCGCATTCGTGGGGGTAGCCCATCCATTTATCACTTCAACCTTATATGGATCCACTTCTATCCCTTGAGAAGTGACGATGTGACCAAGGAACACTACTCGGTCCATCCAAAACTCGCACTTACTGAATTTCGCATACAACTTCTCCTAGCGAAGTGTTCCCAACACTATTCGTAAGTGCTCTTCGTGCTCTTCTTTATTCTTCGAAAAGATCAAGATTTCGTCGATGAAGACTATGACGAACTTATCCAAGTAGGGGTGTAAAACCCTATTCATCAAATCCATGAATACTGCTGGAGCATTGCTTAGCCCGAAAGGCATCACAACAAACTCATAGTGTCTATATCTCGTTCTGAAAGCAGTTTTCGAAATGTCACTCTCCTTCATCTTCAACTGATGATACCCCGACCTTAAGTCGATCTTAGAGAAGACACTTGCTCCTTTCAATTGATCGAATTAGTCTTCAATATGAGATAATGGGTACTTGTTCTTTATTGTGAGTCGATTAAGTTCTCTATAATCGATACACATTCTCATTGACCCATCTTTCTTCTTAACAAAGAGGACCGGTGCTCCCCACGGTGAAACACTCGGTCGGACAAAACCTAAATCCAACAACTCTTGGATTTGTGCCCTTAGTTCTTGAATTTCCTTTGGCGCCATACAGTATGGTGCCTTTGAGATAGGCGCTGCCCCTGGTGTCAAATCAATTCTGAACTCGACTTGACGACTGGGCGGTAATCCTGGTTACTCTTCCGGAAAGACGTCCTTAAAATTTTGGACGATGGGCACTTCGTGCGGTGTCACCTTGACCGATGGATTGCTCACCAAATTCACCAGGAAACCTTGGCATCTCTCTTTCTTCAACAGCTTCATGGCCTTCATTGTCGTTATCACTTGTGGCACCGTCTTGGTCTTGGMTCCAAAGAACTTGATCTCTCCACCTTCAGGGAGTTTGAAAGTTATTTCTCTTTCGCGACATTGTATCTTCGCTTGATAYTTCGTGAGCCAGTTCATTCCTAATATCAAGTCGAAATCCTTCATTTCGATCACATACAAGTCAACCTCGAGATTCTTTCCTCCTACATCGATCTTCACTCCCTTATCCATCAAGTTCGTGACCATTATGTCTCCGGATGGTAAACAGACTTCTAAGGGTTCCTCTACTCTAGTGCTCTTAACTTCAGTCAAATCATGAAATTTCTTCGACACAAAAGAGTGCGAAGCACCCGTATCAAAAAGCACAAAAGCAGGAATTCCCGAGACAGTCAACATACCTTTTATAACTCCAGGGTTCTCTTCAGCCTCATTGCGTGCCATGGCATACATTCGAGCATTTCCTCCAGTAGCCGGTCCTGGCCTTGGCGCTCCACCGCCTTGTTGTTGTTGACCGAACACAGTGCAGAAAGGCACTGTATGCCCACTCTGATGGCAGCGGTAACACTTTCCTTGCCTCAGGAGGCATTCTCCGAAATGTGTCTTACCGCAACTTTTGCACATGGGCTTGTTGTCCATCCCTTGCTGAAAGTTCCTGCCACCAGTTTTCTGTTGGTTTCCATGATTGGAGCTTCCACCTTCCCACTTCCTCTTGTCTACCGAAGCAGTGGGTTTAGACTTCACCTCATCCATTCCAAGACTTGACTCCACATCCTAGGCTCTTTTAACCATCTCCGAGTAACGAAGGTCGCCTTGTGCTGAAAGGATACCCACTAGTTGGGCTCTCAAACCTCTCTTAAACCTCAACGATTTCTTCAAATCGGTATCCACCAGGTGAGTAGCGAAACGGCTCAACTGGTTAAACCTCCTCTCGTACTCAGTGACCGTCAAGCTCCCTTGTTTGAGATTCAGGAACTCGGTCTCCTTCTGATCGCTGTACGAGCACGGGAAAAACTTCTCCATAACCACCGTCTTGAACTTGTTCCAAGTGAAGGCGTCTCGCTCTGCCTCCGAACAGTTTCTCCAATAACCTTTCCACGAGTGGTCAGCATCTTCAGTTAGCTGAAAAGTAGCGCACGTGACCTTCTGCATGTCGTCGCACGCTATCATTCGAAACATTCTCTCGAGTGACCGAAACCACTCTTCCACTGCATCTGGTCCATCTCTCCCGTTGAAGGTTGGTGGTCGGTACTGGCGGAATTGGTCCACTGCTCTCGAGTTGTTGCCTCCRTTCCCCAAACCGTTATCTTGAAGGCGTTGAAGAAGTTGGTGAAAACTGTATCCATAGCCTCAACGGTCGTTTGGTCGAAGTGGGGTGGGTTTTTTCATTAACCCTATTTCCATTTCTTCTTCCTCGGTTTGACGCCATATCCTAATATCATCAAAGCGTTTACTTGGTTAATTACGATATCTCTCTCTCAATATACGTCGTAAGAGTTGTAACTTGTAACCACCACACACCACAGAAAATCAAAACTAGAA
The DNA here is from genome assembly GCA_014905375.1 of Phtheirospermum japonicum. NCBI lineage: Eukaryota > Viridiplantae > Streptophyta > Magnoliopsida > Lamiales > Orobanchaceae > Phtheirospermum > Phtheirospermum japonicum. Next base: position 471,460 of record BMAC01000064.1, on the reverse strand, counting down.
TTCAGCGAAAAATAGCGGAACACCAACCATTCCTTCGATAGTAGCAATATCATTTTCGTACAAACTAAAAGAAAGTAGCAATCAAACCAAAACCAAAGCAAATTCCAAAATAGAGTCCAAATCATGGAAACAACGTACGAGGAAAAGTAAATATAAGATACTCAAAGTCAAACGTAAACATGGTAAGAGGCCATCAATCTATAATGACGATCGCTTTTCTCTTCCTCGAAGAAGAGCTCCCTTTCTTCGAGGGGTCGTCACTGGGTGGCTTAAGTCTCGGACAGTGAGGAGTGGTATGCCCCAGAGTGTAACAACTGTAACATGCTACTTCGTACTCCCCTTTCTCTTTCCCTTTAGAAACCTCTTCACGGTTTTCTTTGGGACTTTCTTCTGCTAAAAAGTCCTCCTCTTCACTGGTTCACCACCCTCAATATCATCCTCTTTGGGCTCCTCCTCGGGGTCCTCCTCTTCTTCTTCTTTGACAACCGCCGAGGCTTCTTCCTTTGACCCTCCAAATTCTTCCTTCGTGGTTTTCGTCTCCTTGGGCACCTCCTCCAATGGAAAAGTAGACAACCACTCACCCACTAAATGGTGGATGAACCTCTCGTAATCAACTACGATATGAGGACCGGGAAACTGAATCCTCGCAAGTCTAGCACATAAATAGTCCCCTCGGAGTTTCCATTGTATCGGTAGTCGCTCCACCGTGTGCTGAGCTGCCTCGAGGCCAGTAATGGCACTCCCTTCTGCTTTGGCCAAGAGCCACAAACGGTGCTTGGTCAACAAGTAAGACCCCACCGTATCAACCTCCAAAAAACCATAATTCTTGAAAGCCTCCATGCCTTGGAGTGTCATCATACCAATAGCATCAACAATCATTCCCAAGACAATGCAATGACATCCATAGTATAAACATCCATACCCAATACAATGCAGTTATGAATTAACATGGAATTTAAATAAATGCTTAAACAATTGCAATTAACTTTTGTACCTTGAGGATATCGACGAATGTTCCACGAGGAGGAATGAAAACTGTTTAAGTAATTTATATATTTATTTTATAAACTTTTTGATTTTTTACATACAAAACGAGTCTACAGAACCAATCAAAACCTTGGCTCTGATACCACCTTTGTAATGCCCCGATTTCACTTTAGTCAAAAAATGATTTATAATTTTAAATAATTAAATGGAGAAATCTTGGCATCACAATAAATGTCTAGTTTTCATGATTTTAATTTAAAAGATTTACATTTTAAAAAAACGTTCAAGAATTACGCAGCGGAAATATTCATAATATAAGTAACCAAATTACTAACAGTGGAAATTGATAGCCATAATAAGCTTTATGTCTAGTTCGACTTTTATTTAAACGTAAAACAAGTTTAAAACATAAAAACCAACATCATGAATTTTTATTCCCCTCCTCGTTTCCCTTTCATTCGATATCTTCATTTGTACCTGAAAAACACGTCGTTGATTTGGGATGAGCTCAACGTACTCAATAGTTACACCGACATACCTCATGCAAAATCATACAACTCACAAATAGCACAATTAACCATAGAATTCATAATTTTAACGTCGAAAAACAGTTGACTGCAGCTAAAACGCGGCGAGTTTCCTCGATGACACTTTAGGTCATAGGCACATAAGGCCCCTGGTTTTAATCAATGGGTATAGCACGCCGGGATAAACCCGATGACAACTTTTGGTCACAGACAACTTTAGGTCTACGTCTATATTAGATTTTATAAACATCGAATTTCATGATACACATAGCACGTAGATTTAAGCATGTAAAATTCGACATAGATAAGTCGGTGGTCCCTAACTCGTAAAAATGTCGTGGAAAATTGAGTGGTATGAACGTAGTTGAAATCCTAAGTCCCCTTAATACTCGTCACCTAATCAATTAGAAAGTATATTTAAATTAGTATTTTTCATTTTTTTAAATAGTAATCATAATAATAATAGTAATAATAATAATAATAATAATAATAATAATAATAATAATAATAATAATAATAAAAATTGGACTGAAAAGTATTTTTTTTTTTTAATGTTTCAGGGGCTGGATTGAGGTTTTTAATAAATTGGAGGGCTGAAATTGGGGTTTTTGGTAATCTGAGGGTTCAATTGAAAAGGTGGCAAAAGGCTGGGGGTCAATCTGTAATATTTGGAAATTTGAGGAATAAAATGGGATTTCAGCCCTTAATATCCACATGCCCGTCTCTTATCTTCTTCCTCTTCCAAAAATAGAAAAAAATTTTGGAATCGGCGCATCACGTCGGCAAAGATGCACGGCGGCGACCTGTAGTGGCTCCAAGTGGTGGTTTCTGGCGGCTACCCGCAGCGGCAAATGGTGAAAGCCAACTATGACCGATTTTCTTCCCCAAATTTTAGAATCGACCGGCCCCTCTCCTTCAATTTTGGCGAACTGTAGCTTCAATTCAACGTGGGCCGCTGGGCTCCGTTCGGGCGGGTGGTGCGATGGCAACTGTGGGGCGTCTGCGAGGTGGTGACGTTAAGGTATGGTGGTAGTGGTGTTGAACGGACAAGGCGATGCAACCGGCGGCTGGAAAATGGCGGGCTTCGTCTGGGTGTGAGTCGTCTTGGTGGCAAGCCCATCTGCGACTTGAATTGGCCAAAGGCCTGACTTGATGTTACTGTGGCTGTCGTTGTTGTCGACTTGGTTTTCTTCGTCAGTGGCTGAAATCGGAGTTCAAGGTTGTGATCTTGGAACACGGGTTTGACGGTTGGTCTGGGAAAATTGGTGGAAGAGATGGTTGGAAAAAGGTCGTTGATCGGGCTGCCGAAAACAAGGTTGTGTTCTTCGAAAGAAAAAAAAAATAGAATAACAAAAAGGGGGATTTACCTCTTGCGGCCGATATGCAGGATTGTGAAAAAAACTGAAAAGGCTTGGATTTGCTTATAAACCAAGCTTAGGATTTAATTATAGAAGGTTAGGGCTGAGGCTTAGTGGACTCGGGCTAGTCGTTGGGCTCGTTTTCAAGTCCGAAAATAAATTGATCCACTAGACGACTTAAGTTTTAAATCGAATAATTTCGTGAACGACCTAATAGTATTTTAAATGATTATAATAACTATGATATAAATAAATTATAATAACTTTAGTAATCGAGAATATTTCATAGACGACTTAATAGTAATTTAAATAAATAATTAAATTACTAAATAATTATAATAATTTGTTAGAAGTTTATATTATAATTTTATTTGAAAACGAACTATAATTTCGTTTAAATAGAATTCTTATATTACTTAAAACTAAAATAGGAATTCGTTTATGGCGACGAGCTTGGGACTAGAATTATATTTTTAATGCATGATGATAAATAAATAATTAAATAAATGTGCATTGGATGTACCGATGTTACACTCCTTCTAGTGATAAAAAATACGGAATGCCACCCGACGATGACATGCACGTAAGAAATCAACATAATGACATCTGGGATGAAAACTCGCAAATGTTTCCTCTGATCGATAACCAAGAGTACAATCAGGACGAGGAGCAGAGTGGACCTGAGATCCTCGATGATGGAAACAATAGAGGACCCATCCCCAAGTCAACCGTCGAATTATGATGCCAGAGAATCCAATCGACGACCGTCAAATCAACCGAATACCACAATATTTTGGAACCGAGAAGAAGCCCGAGCCTTCAATACTTGGGCAAATAGGGAGTTTGAGCACAACCAAGTTGGTAACGGTGGCACCCGGCCCAGAAATAACCAACGGAACCAAGCGTACGAGAACCAAGATCGAGAATAAAATTGGTACCGAAACAAAGGAAAAAGGCGACAGTATCATGCTTGACAGGGCAAAAATGCACCGAATAGCATGTACGAGGAGGAGGATTGCGGGAATTACGATAATGGCCAGTACTTTGAGAATTATGAAGATTACGGTGGACGAAGAGATTGTAGAGGACGTGCTAGTTTTTATGGGGGACTAGGACCTCGATATCTAAACGAACACCGACAAGGCGACCTTGTATGCCCAACCATTGGTCCATACAGCTCAGCCAAAGTCTTAGGCCCCGCAGCCCGAGACTACAATTTGAAGTCCAATAATGTTAGCCAGCAACCCGTGTGTTGATGGTCATTATTGTTCCAAGAACCGGGAAACAAACCAAGCCTGGTCGCATGAAGGAGTTGGTGAATTTCACTAGACCGTCGAGAACGTCAAGCTGCACCTGCTAGGAATTAGGTGCCGAACTCCTGAGGGCTCGCCGAGCTACCCATGCCGAGAAGCCGAGTTGATGGGGTCGAACTACCGGTGACATTCGCGTGGACTGCCGAGCGTCATGGCCAAGCTCCACGGGCCAAGCTGCCGAGTTGAAGGCGTCAGACCTTCGGCAGCATTCGCATGGACTGACGAGTACCCGCCGAGTAGGTGTCACCGAGGGCGCCGAGCTGAGTACCTACCGAGTAGGAGCAAGGCTAACTGGGATCCCTGCCGAGTACCCGCCGAGCAGGTGTCGCCGAGGGTGCCGATATTGAATCTGCTCAGCATAGAATCCTCTGAGGACGCCAGGTGGCCCGCGCCACATGCCAAGTACTCCCACCCAGGTGCGCGCCGACAAGGAAAGTGCTGAGCAGGATGAGCTCCCTTGATGGGTGCACTGCCTGGACTAGTTCGCCTTCGATCAGTTGTCGATCTGAAAATGCCGAGCTGAAGTGTCAGGTCGACGTCTCTTGATTCGGCTGGCGATAGAAATGGCTGAGGCCGGATTAAGTCGGTGGAAAATATCTGAGGTCGGCATTGAGGCGGCGGACACGCCGAGCAGAAATCTTGGAAAACCAATGAGAGAGCGACAGGTGTCTAATTAGGGTTTCAATAGAAAATTATAAATAGCCTCTCCAAGAAAGAGAGAAGGATCCCCAATTTTTTAGAGAGAGAAACATTGAGAGTTTTAGATAGAGAAAGCTTGTATATTGATCAAGCACTTGTAAAAGGGTCTGGTCAAGGCCGATACAATCTGATTTTTGGGAATAAAGTTAAGCACTTTTTTCTACTCATTTTCTGCTATTTGATTGCTGCTCTTTTGCTATTTTTTTGTTTTATATTGGTTGTGTTACTCTTAACATAAACAAAATGGCACTAGAAGAAGGTTTCTTGTGATCTGCAGTCCCACTTGCTCAGTCAGCACTTGAAATTTCATTTTCTATCTTCTGTCCGATTTTCATTTTTTCGTGAGGAGGAGAACCTCAGTACTTCACTTTATTTGAGATTGGTTAATACAAAGAGGAATTTCTGTTCAACCTATTCATCAACATGAGTCCTTCAGAAATTTCAAGGAGAAATCTTGGAAAGGAGCACCAGGAGAGGACTGTGCAATCGGGCCCAAATGAGCTCGACCCGGAACAAGTACGGTCGTTCATGTAGCACCCTGCGTTTGCCAAGGAATTTGAACAGATGGTGAAAAAGGCAGCAAAGTCAATTTTGACACCAGAGGCCCTAGTCGGCAATCCCAAGAATGCTGACCTTCAGGAAGGACAATCAGAGTCAAAACCAGCTCGCCAGGCAGCAAGGAAAAATGGGAAAAGAAGGCTGGAGGAGGAAAGTGAGTTGAATGTTAAGTGCAAGCTCGATAGACCTCCCATCGCGCGTCGCCTCACCCTCTCCTCCCCAAAATGTCCTTGCTCGGCTCGGAAAGCCAGCTGGCAAAGCGCAGGAAGATCATCCCGTGAGGTCGGCCAACAGCAAAATTATTACCATGAGCATCCCACGTAAGCCAAATGATGAATTGACTGAGATGAAATATTTGAAGCAAAGGATTGCCGAGATGGAGGCCAATCAAATCACTCCCCTGCTCCAACCCACATACCCGATCTCATGACTAGTTACGATCAGCTCAGCATGTGATGACGAGTCCCCCCTGTCTATCCAAATTCTCTCTGAACCACTAGTAGGAAAGCTCAAAATCCCTCCAATTTCTCTGTACAAGGGGAGCAGCGACCCTGACTCACACTTGAGTCATTACCAGAACTATATGGACATGCTCGGCGCATTCGACACATACAGGTGGCGAACGTTCTCCATGACGCTTGATGAAATCCCACTAAGGTGGTACGGTCGCTTCCGCGTCACTCTATTTGTTCATGGCCACAGCCGAGATCCTCGTTCTGAGGACACTTCATGGTTTCTAAGACCACCTTTGCACCTAAGAGAGCCATAACCACTGTAGTACAACAACCAAATAAATCACTGAAGAGCTACATAGAAAGGTTCACGAAGCAAGTCTCAGAATCTCAGCCATGCGGTGGCGAAGCCTTGCTCATCCTAGCTCAGAGCGGATTGTCGGACAATTCCTTCTTCAAATTGGTAAATTACCAGCAGGATCCGCAAACTTTCCAGGAGTTCCTTGCTCTGTCTACATCACAAGTTCCAGCCGAGCAGAACATGTCTGTTCCAGTAATATCCTTACCGTAGCATCACAAATCAGCCCGTCAAGTTGACAAAAATCCAAGCTCCCAAGCAATCGCACCAAAGAAACTCCTGCAAGACAAACACTCCGATCTCTTTGTTGAGTACAACGAGGTTTACTCACTAGCCGCAGCCACGATTTTTGAGCGAATCAAGGACCTGGACATTCTCCCTCCAGCCCGACCCATCAAGAAAGATCCTTCCTTGCTCGATAAGAAGAGATTCTGCAGGTATCACGGGTCAATTGGGCACAACACAAAAGAGTGCCATGACTTGGTCGGTGCTCTGATCAAAGTTTTGATGACAAGAACTTATTGCAATTCTCAAAGAACCATCAAGCCAGACAAGAACGAAGAGGTAACAATCACCCACCTCCACCCCAGTAGCCAGAGCTGGCACTGAGAGAGATACTGACTTTTGCTAACATTAGCCGAGCAGAGGAGGAGATGTAAAATAAAAAAAGTAAGACCTTGATTAGGGAGGCAAGGAACTCGATTCAAAAGACGAAAGTCATGAGATCTGTAATCTTTCATTTCGTCGATCAGACCAAGGAGGAGGATAAGTTAGTGTCATCCTTTACTTTCTATGAATCAGACGCAACCCCGCTGGATCACTCCCACTGTGATGCTCTCGTCATCACCGTGTCTATTCTAGGGACCTGAACACACCGAGTCCTTGTAGATCTAGGCACATACACGAGCATTATCTATCTCCCGACCTTTCGAATAATGAGGGTACCAAAAGAATACATCGAGCCATGTGAAGATAGGATCAGAGGGATCAGTGGCGGCTATATGCAGGCCATCTTCCAAGTAAAACTGTACGTGGAGTTTGGCACATGAGAAGAAATAAGAACAATCCTCACGACTCTCAAAGTAATTGACGTCCCGAGTGATTACAATGACCTCATAGGCAGACCAGCTCTTTAGGACCTCAAAGGTGCAATGTCAGTCTAACATTACTCGATCAAGTTCCCAGGCATTTTAGGCAAATGCGAACATGGATGGGATAAAGTAGATGCTCGAGAATGCAGTTAGTTGATCAGGCCGAAGCAGATAAACACGGTCGAGCAGATGAAAAAAATCGAAGAACCGATCGAGGAAGAAAGTGAAGAGCTAGTAAAGGATCTTAATGGTGATGAGCCCAAAAACATGATTTCCGAAGAAAGAACACACACTCTGACAGAAGAACTGAAGGATAATAATGGCGAAAAGGGAGACTCGAATGTGCTGAGCTCGGAAAAAGTGGCCGAGCAAACAAAAGAAGAGATTGAGAAGAGGCTAAGCTCCGTTCTAGACGCTAGCAAAAACACCGAGCTCGGCCGAACCGAACAGAACTGAAAGGAGTTGGAGAAAGAACTTTCTGGGCAGTAATGCTGGACAGTGGATGCCGAGTTGACCAAACAAGGAGATGCTTACCTGAGTAGGGATCAAGGTCGGTGCCCAGGAAAAGAACCAATGTGGGAGCCAGACACCGTATGCCGAGCAGAAAGTCGGGGAGGATGAGCTGGATCCTCGCAAGTTGAGTCTGAAGAAAAATGTTGTTCATGCGGAACCGGTCGAAGAGCTGGATTGGATATCGGTTGGCGAGCTCGACCCGAGTAAACAACTTCGAATTGGCCATGACCTCAAGGATCCCATCAGGTCCGAGCTAATAAGTTTTCTGAAAGCAAACCAGGACGTCTTTGCCTGGACACACGATAACATGCAGGGGATCGACCCAGAACAAGCTTGCCACCGACTCAACATTGACAAGATTGTCAGGTCAGTTATACAGAAAAGGAGGAAGCTCATCCCGGACCAATACGAGGCACTGGAGTTAGAGGTTGTGAAGCTTTTGGATAACAAGTTCATCCACGAAGTCAGGTACCCGGTCTGGGTATCTAACCCTGTTCTCGTCAAGAAGAAGACTGGTCAATGGAGATTGTGCATTGACTTCTCTGACATTAACAAGGCATGCCCGAAGGACAGCTACCCACTCCCACACATCGACTACATGGTAGATGCAACTGCTGGACACGAACTGATGAGCTTTATTGACGCCTACTGTTTTGCTTGTAATTATTTTGTTTTTCTCGTACTTTTAATTAGGACTTTATATTATTTTTATTAGTTCTTGAGTCGATTAGCTAAGTTTTTAGGTTACTTTTCTTATTTTAGGAGTTTTTGTGTTCATTTGTTGATTTCTTGATTAAAAGGGGTTAAATGGTTTTAATTAAAGGTTTGGTGAAATTCTTGAGTTTTTATGTTAAAATTCCCTATTTTAAAAGGTGGAGGCATTGAAGACCAAAATACAAGCCAATACGAACCAAGAAATGCCAACTCAAGCCAAAAAAAACTAGCTCAAAAATGCCAAAACATTCTGGAATGGTTGTCAAGGCGAGCCACGTCGCGCCAAGGCAAGCCTGACCATGCCAGTACAAGCCAACGCAAGTAAGTACCTGCTAATGACTGGCGCTTGCTCAGCGCGCCCAGCTGCCGAAGCCAAGGCGTGCCAGCCTTGGCCTGCCGAAGATCAGCTTGCCCAACTGCCGAAGCCAAGGCATGCCAGCCTTGGCCTGCCGAAGATCCGCGCTCCCCTGCTGAGTGCCAAGGCGTGCCAGCCTTGGTCTGTCGAGGAACTGCGCCCAGATGCCTACCAGCCACGCCCGACATCATCTTGCCCCAAGCCAAACAAGCCAAGCCTTGCCATAGAGATGTCGGGTCAAATTGGGTCAAACTCGGGATTTTAAAGACATAAAGGTCAAATTGGCCCCTTTAAACCCAAATTAACCTTGTATAAATAGACTAGAAATCTCATTTTTTTGTGAGGATCACTCAAATTTCCCAAACTTGCATGGGTTTTGGAATATTTTCTCTCTCTTGTTCTTAGTTTAATTTGGAAGCTTTGCCTTGAGTTTGTAAGCTCAAGATGAATCCAAATACTCCTTTGGATTTTTACTTTGATGCAATTTAATTCAAGCTTGTTTCTCTCTTTAATTCAAGTAAGCTTTCTTTTATTTTATGCTTTGTTCTTAAATTTCATGCATGTTCTTCAATTTATGCTTTTTTCCTTAGCTCTTTGATTTCTTGCTTGATCTTGTGAATTGACTATAGAATCTTGATGAGTGACACATCTAGGCTATTGATAGGGTCCTTTATCATCTTAATCTTGAGTTTTTCCTATGCTTTATTTGTAACTTTAATTTCATGCATAGTTTTAGATTGAATCTTAGATCTACTCTTCATTGCTTGTTATTTTCCTTACAGTTTTAAACTTTTACGTCAACTTCTCTTGCTCTTTCCATTCATGCTTTCAATTTTTGCTTATTTTCATTATTTAGGATTTTATGCATAGTTGTACCTTGTGCGTGCATGCTTGTACTTGGTGAAACATTGCATTTTCTTGCTTATTTTCATTATTGCTTTGCATTTCCATATTGAGGCATCCGACGTGGAATTCTACCAACATGCAGTTTCAATTCTGTTGATGGTCGGTATTCCCTAAAGGAGGATCCGAGCTGAGCGAATTAAACTGACCCAAAAAAGTGGCTAAGCGCCGAGGAAGCCTACGCCATGATGCCGGGCAGACCTCAAGGTACGCTGACCGAGCTGAAAGCGTAACGCACAGGGCTCAGCGAGGAGGGCCGAGCAGACCAGCACTTGCCAAGCTGCCGAGCTCGGCGCCTTGCTGAGTAGACCAGCATTTACCGATCGACCATGTCGAGAAGGCCGAGCTGGCCCGCGTCGCAAATTGCCAAGCAGAGCTCGGCATGAGTCGCCGAGCTGGGCTCGCGTGGCTCACCGAAGTTGCTCGCGCAATGTCGAGCAGAGCACGCAACACGTTGCCGAACGTGATGCGCGGAGCTGGCCGAGGGTTCTCGCACGACTGTCGCCGAGCTCAGACCCGCACTGCCGAGCAGAGCTCGCAACACATTGCCAACCGTGACGCGCGGAGCTAGTCGAGAATTCCCGCACGATTGTCGCCGAGCTCAGTCCAGCACTGCCGAGCAGAGCATGCGACACGTTGCCGACCAGGGCACGCGAAAGTATCGGGCCGAACTCAGGGCCAGTTGCCGAGCAGAAATTTACCGAACAAGATGAGCTCGGCTTCCTGCCGAATATCCCTGTCGGGGATGCCAGGTAGGATACGCCGAGCACTTTGAGCTCGGCATTCTATCACGACAAACCCCCCCGGGAGGCCAGCGACTCGAACCCCGAGTCAAACGCGCTGGCCGGAGAAAGGCGAGCAGAGAAGTGTCAAGGAGGGTGGATTCTGCTTGATTTGGGAAATATCTGAGGTCGGCATCGAGTCTGTGGAAGATATTTGAGGACGGTATTGAAGCGGTGATCACGTGAACAGGTGTTGTAGAGGGCCAATAGGAGAGTGACAGGTGTCTGATTAGGTTTTCGATGGAAAACTATAAACAGCCTCTTTAAGAGAGAGAGAAGGATCCCCAATTTTCTAGAGAGAGAAACATAGATAGCTTTAGAGAGAGAAAGCTTGTATTTCAAGGTCAAGCATCTGTAAAAAGGGTCCGGCTAAGGCCGATCCGAAGTGATTTTGAGGAATTAAAGTTAAGCACTTTTTCCCACTCGTTTTCTGCTATCTGATTGCTGTTCTACTTGTTATTCTTTGTTTTGTATTGGTTGTGTTACTCTTAACATAAACAAAATGGCGCTAGAGGAAGGTTTCTTGTGATCTGCAGTCCCACGTGCTCAGTCAGCTCTTCGAACTTTGTTTTCTATTTTCTGTCCGATTTTTCATTTTTTCGTGAGGAGCTGAACCTCAGCTCTTCGTTGTGTTTGAATTTGGTAAAAAAAAAGAGAGAAAAAAGAGAAATCTCTGCTCATCCGACCCTTCAGCATGGATCCTTCAGAGAGTTCAAGGAGAAATCCTGGAAAGGAGCGCCAAGAAAGGACTGTCCAATCTGGTCCGAACGAGCTCGACCCAGAACAGGTCAGAT
>BMAC01000064.1:417788-451457 GCA_014905375.1 Phtheirospermum japonicum | reverse complement strand
ATAAAACCAACGAGACTCCCAGTCATGAAGGGAATCAGGGAGCCCGACCACAAGATATTTGAAATCCCCGGACCGAACCGAACCATAATAAAAGCCAGAGTTAACCCCACCGGCTGCCTTAAAGTGAAAAAGCCAACGAAGCTCCTCGATAGAGGGGTCTGGCCAATCATTGAGGCTAAAAAGCACAAACAGGCCTAAGATTCGAGCCACGGTCAGAGGATGGAGATGAAAAATAGGTAGCCCCAAGCCGTTTAGAATATCCGTTAGAGGCCAGGGGAGCGGAAACGAGACGCCGAAACGTAAACTATCAGAGAACATAGTGGTGCACGAAACTGGTGGGTGGTGAATTTGCTCGGCATCGTAAGGAAGGAAGAAATGAACCGACCCCGGCACCCTGCACTCATCCCTATACACAACCAGATTATTGTCAACTAATATAATTTGCTCCGTGGCTATCTTGAGCATCTTTTCGTCCCACTCTTGGGGAGACGGTCTTTTCCAATGACCGACCGGGGTACGTTCGCCCAGCTGGTCCGACTAAAAGGCAAGGGTCTCGGGAGACGCCGGCCTCACCGTAGCTTTAGAGTTCATGGATCTCTTGGCCCCCAGCGTTCGTCGATTCTCATCTCCGCCTGGGCCAGGAAGATCGTCTAGGAGCTCTATATTGGCCAGACCAACCCCGAAGTCCTCACAGACGGTACCGGTTCGGTCTGGACTCAAACTCGGCACCCGAGGCGGTTCACCGGCTATATCCCTATTGGGATAATTATCCGCACCACATTGCGATTCAGGGAAAGTCCCGCTCCTGGGCCCAAAAGAACAACCTTGTCCGAACTGGCCTCCAGGCCCGAAAGGCTGGGAATGCCCGAACTGAAAATGACCGCCAAAATCCTCATTTGAAAACTGTTCAAAGGCAAAGGGTCTCCCTTGACCAAAAATATCCCCGGCCCCAAAACTACCATACTGGTCAAGTCCGGACCCGGGGTAGGAACCTGACGGAAAGGTGGGCTGGTCGCCGCACTGATCGTTCCCCTCGTACCCCCGAGAACTATCCGGGGAATAACCCGGGCTATAAGACATGGGAAGATATAAGAACAAAGAGAAAAAAAAAAGGAATTACCTTAAACAACTAAGAAGAAATCTGAGAATTACCCGAACGGAGATGGTATGTAATGGACCGAGCAGGGTATCACGGAGTTAGAGCACAAGTAACTCTCTCTCAAGGAAATATGTGTTTTGAAAGAAGAGAATCAAGAAGATGGAGAGGGAAATTGCGAAGTGAGAATAAGAGGAAAGGAAAGAAAGGGCTGGCACAAGAAGGGAAAAGGGGAATCTTGTGACACAAGAGTCCAAAAAACACAAAAAACAAAACCTGCAAAAATCTTACAAAGGTACTTGAAAAGGCTTACGTCACGGAGCACGAGGTGGTCAAACTACAGGTGGGGCCGGGCTGAAAAGACAAGGGATCCCGTGCACAAGCCGGCTCGGCTCCCACAGATGACCAGGGTATAGTGAGCCCGAACTCGACCACACGTGTTCGACTCCATGCTCAGGGGCTTGTTGATGGTCGGTATTCCCTAAAGGAGGATCCGAGCTGAGCGAATTAAACTGACCCAAAAATGTGGCTAAGCGCCGAGGAAGCCTACGCCATGATGCCGGGCAGACCTCAAGGTACGCTGACCGAGCTGAAAGCGTAATGCACAGGGCTCAGCGAGGAGGGCCGAGCAGACCAGCACTTGCCAAGCTGCCGAGCTCGGCGCCTTGCTGAGTAGACCAGCATTTACCGAGCGACCATGTCGAGAAGGCCGAGCCGGCCCACGTCGCAAATCGCCAAGCAGAGCTCGACATGAGTCGCCGAGCTGGGCTCGCGTGGCTCACCGAAGTTGCTCGCGCAATGTCGAGCAGAGCACGCAACACGTTGCCGAACGTGATGCGCGGAGCTGGCCGAGGGTTCTCGCACGACTGTCGCCRAGCTCAGACCCGCACTGCCGAGCAGAGCTCGCAACACATTGCCAACCATGACGCGCGGAGCTGGCCGAGAATTCCCGCACGATTGTCTCCGAGCTCAGGCCAGCACTGCCGAGCAGAGCATGCGACACGTTGCCGACCAGGGCACGCGAAAGTATCGGGCCGAACTCAGGGCCAGTTGCCGAGCAGAAATTTACCGAACAAGATGAGCTCGGCTTCCTGCCGAATATCCCTGTCGGGGATGCCAGGTAGGATACGCCGAGCACTTTGAGCTCGGCATTCTATCACGACAAACCCCCCCGGGAGGCCAGCGACTCGAACCCCGAGTCAAACGCGCTGGCCGGAGAAAGGCGAGCAGAGAAGTGTCAAGGAGGGTGGATTCTGATTGATTTGGGAAATATCTGAGGTCGGCATCGAGTCGGTGGAAGATATTTGAGGACGGTATTGAAGCGGTGATCACGTGAACAGGTGTTGTAGAGGGCCAATAGGAGAGTGACAGGTGTCTGATTAGGTTTTCGATGGAAAACTATAAATAGCCTCTCCAAGAGAGAGAAGGATCGCCAATTTTCTAGAGAGAGAAACATAGAGAGCTTTAGAGAGAGAAAGCTTGTATTTCAAGGTCAAACATCTGTAAAAAGGGTCCGGCTAAGGCCGATCCGAACTGATTTTGAGGAATAAAAGTTAAGCACTTTTTCCCACTCGTTTTCTGCTATTTGATTGCTGTTCTACTTGTTATTCTTTGTTTTGTATTGGTTGTGTTACTCTTAACATAAACAAATTCCTAGCTTAGTTTAGCTAATTTAATTGCTTTATTTTCATTTTCCTTTTATTTTCAAAGCTTGAAACACATTGAAACCTTGCAAATGAATTGAAGTCCGATAATACCGAGCCATGAACACCTTTGATATATTCAAAACCATGAAAAACTACACTTCAAAATGGCACCGTTGCCGGGGATCGAACCCGGGTCACCCGCGTGACAGGCGGGAATACTCACCACTATACTACAACGACTTGGTGAGTATTTCACCTATGTGACAGGAAACCCATAATAATAACTATAACTTCAAAATGGTGCCGTTGCGACATGGCTTGGTTAAGGCTTTCGAATAGGTTGTAGTTTCTTTGTGTTTTTAGCTTTCTTTGTTATTTGACTTTTTTGTTTAGTATGTTAGGTACGTCTAGCTATGGTGGATACATTCCCAACATGGGAGGGCATGGTGCAAACCATGTTGGGAATGGGATGTATGATGGTTTTGGCAACGTGGGAGGGCACGGTGAAAACCACGTTGCCAACGGTGGTTTCGACTATGGGCAACCCTATATGGGAGGGCATGGTGCAAACCATATCCGGTTTAATAGTTTATCGGGCATGAATGGTTATGGAGCTCCATATTCTTATGCGAATGTGCATGCCCCGACTTCCGACTCGTATGGCTATGGTGCTCCACAACATTATCCTAATATGTCGAGCCCAACTCCCGGACCGTATGGAGCCCCCCGTTTATTATGTCGATCCTATGCCGAATATGTATCCGAGTGGAAATGTGGGTGTTGGATATCTGAATCCCGGCCCGTATGGCGGTTCTCTCACTTCCAATTTCGATTATGCCCCATTTGGTGCCATCAATAGCCCTCATTATCCCGATCTGTATGCATACCTCGGAGGTTTGAGCTCCAATGACAAAAATGCCTCTCCCGCCCTTGATATTCCGGTGCATGCTCCTATACGCCCTCCGATCCAATTCTCTTGGCAATTCTGCACGAATTGAATTCGTTGATCACTATGTTGGCCTCATGTGAAAGGAGCCTTGATGCTATTGATGTTACAATAGAAATGAGCCTTGAGGAGGAGGTTGAAATGGGTGTGGATGTTGAGGGATGTTGTGATGATGAGCCCCTTGTCCTAAATGATGAGCCCGTTGTGCCTCTATGTGACCCCGATTTGTGTGTCAATGACTCGCGGACTGTCGTTGAGGTCAAATACGACTTTTTAGAGGGGAGGTGGGGGTTATTGGTGATATGATTGGAGAATTTGAAGATTCGCTTAGAGTGGATATTGCTGATGATGTGTTGGGATTCGATTCCATTAAAAAGCTTGAAGATCTTCTTTGGGTTGAGGTTAGTGATTCTAAGATTGAAGAGCTTGAAGAGTACCTTGAGGGGATCGATGATTTATTCGCGCTAACACATACTTATTTGGAGGAAGAGGAGAGAAAACCGATTACCATCTTGGAAAATTCGAACCAATTTGAAGAGGAGAGGATGGTTGAAGGATTTACAATTCTTAAGGGTGCTATGGATTGGATACCGGGAGTGGTTGAGGGAGTTAGCACTTTAGATTCGAGTCTTGGATATATGGTGAGAGCCGGGATGAGGAGGTTGCTATTGGAGGGCTTGATGTTCGTAAGCGAGTGGGTGAAGCCCATTGACTTGGTGCCCAAGACGAGCGGCTTGTTAGCTCTTAAGGATAAAGAAGGAGGGTTGTTGTCCACGAGGGCTACAATGGGTTGGAGGACGTTGATCGATTTTAAGAAGTTGAAAGTGGCTACCAAGAGAGATCATTTCCCTCGACCGTTTGTCGATCAAAGGATGAACAAGCTAGCCAGCCATTATTCCTATCGTTTCTTGGACGAGTCATCGGGTCACTTTAAAGTCACCATTCCACCCGAGGACCTAGCCGAGATGAGTCTCATTTGCCCATTTGGAACGAGTTCTTTTTGGCGGATCTTATACGAGCTATGCACTGCGCCAATGACGTTCCAAAGAGTGGACCCTCACGACAAGGAGAAGATTGTGTTGGAGGACCCTCCCGTTATCTTCCCGCCTTGACCAAAAAGGGAGTATGTTGAGGTAATGACGTAAAACAAGCGCTTCTTGGGAGGCAACCCAAGTTCTTCTCTTTTATTTCTTCCCTTTTCTTTCTTATTTTATAAAAACACTAGTGCAAAAACAATTTTCTAGAACGTCCAGTTTCAGATATTGCAGAACGCCCTGTCCAGGCGTTCTGACTAGAGCTGTTCTAGAATATCAGATTTTCCAGATCAACTTTCTGAGGCGTTCTAGAATATCCGATATTCTAGAACGGTTATTTGAGACGTTATAGAATAACAATTTACCCGTTCTAGGAAAAAGTTTTCCCGGTTAATATGTTCTATAAAATAACATTCCAGATCGGTTACAAAAAATACGTTCTAGAAAATGTATATTTCACAACGTCCTTCCCAAAATGACGATCTGGAAAATGTATATTCTAGAGCGTCATTTTCAAATAGGACGTTCTAGAATAAAAAATTTCTAGAACGTCTCTTTCAAAATGGCGTTCTGGAAAATGTATATTGTAGAACGTCATTTCAAAAATGACGTTCTAGAATATACATTTTCCAGAACGCCATTAAGAAAAAGACGTTCTAGAATATACATTTCTAAAACGTCAATTTGAAAAGCGATCTAGAATATACATTTTCCAGAACGCCTTTTCGAAACAGACATTCTGGAATATACATTTCTAGAACGTCTTTTTTTGTAACCGTTCTCGAATGTACATTTTCCAGAACGTCCTTTTCAAAAATTTGTTCTAGAATATACATTTTGCACAACGTCTTTGGGATAGTCGTTCTAGATTTGACAGTTTTTGAATTCCCAGTTTTTCTCATTTTTTTTTCCAGATCTATTCATCCCTAAATTGAAATTCCTTCACAAAACACCAATCATTCATATAATCCAAAAATCATCCATTAATCACAATAATACATACACACAAAAATATATCAATACGAACAACACAAGTCACAGAATACACAATCACCAAATGTTAAAGTAGAAATCACCAATAATACACAATTCACCAAATACACGTTCATCAAAAAGACGAGTACCTATTTTACTACCATTCAACTTATCCAAAAATAGTTTGTTTGTGATCAAGCAATTACCACTAATAAACACTCAGCACAACGTCTATGTACATCATCAATATCATCGTCAGAATAAGGTTGTTCCATGTTGAGTGCTTGAAGGTCAATGAAAAACCGGAAATAAATATGAGAATTTGTAGAGAACGCACAATAAGATAATGAAAAATGACGAAAAATAATGGGTGATATAAATAATATGAATAAAATCAGACACAAAATAAGTCAAGCAACTTCATGATTAAAGACTCGAAACTAGAAAAATAAATTACTTAAAAGAAATGTAATGAACTACAAGATTTACCTGTTTAGGGTCATAAGTTAGAAGCTTGTTCAAGAGGTCAAATCCAGCATCAGAAAGTACAGGTGATCCAGTAAAAGAAGCTGCAGAAACTTCTTTCGCAATAGATTGTAACTAATATGATATAAATGCAACTGGTTAGAAGCAATGGGGCATTTTACTAAAGTAACTTAAACTATCACCAATGGAGGCCAGAAAGCCACACAAGAATCACCCAAAGCTAGAATCACCCAAAAATGGAAGCCTGGGAAAATAGTGGCCAAAAGAAAACATAAATTTGGTTTCAAACTCGAAAATGACTGAATAAACAAGAAATTGAAACTTACTGGTGCTTGATGAAGTTCACTTTCACTCCAAGAGTTCGGAAAACCCAGGCCATATTGTCTCGGTAGGAGTTCCTAGGATATTTAATATATGCAATATCACCCCAAAATAAAGTAATTACTAACATATTAAATAACTCAGATAGAAAATATATACAAAAATAAAGCACCACATCAAATTTACATTGTCCAGCTGATAAAACTCTATCTTTCCATTGAAAAACGGTTCTTTTGATAACACCTCATCCATAATGCATCCCAGGTATCACATATCAATTGTTTTTTTTCTTCTCTTGTTCATATTAAAATTCTTGAAACACTGTACAGGTTGTGACTTGGATCATCTTTATAAAAAAGGCTAAATAGTAAGTAGGACCTTTTTCCCTTCCCATTCACACAAGACCAAATCAAATTCTTGCCTACAAACTCATCCAGAAAAAGAAAATGTCAAATAAGAATATAGAATATCCTCAGAAATTAACTGCTTTGCAAAAATCATCAGGAGAATAATTCGAACCTATTGGGATAGCAAGCAGATGTACGGTCCTGAAGGCAGCCACAGAAACTTTCTTTGTCTTTCAGAAATGAAACTGGCAGGGGATGGTCTGGAATTATGCCAACCTTTATATACCAAGAAAATAAAAACCAATTTATTTAAAAAATAAAACAAAAGAAAATAAAAAAGAAATGAGAGAAAGTGAGAGCAAGAGAGAGAGATATCTTATCGATATCAGTGTGGGCAGGTGTTTCGTAACGAGCAACAAATACAGCCAATCCAGATCCACAAGACAGCTCGAAAACTGATTGAATTTCGCTGCACAGGAATATAATAGTAAAAAAATTTATCAACGTTTATAATACGCTTTCACTAAGTAGAAATAATAAAGGAAGATCAGAAAAAGTCACCCTTTTCCATATGTAGGTTCGCCAAGTACGACAACACGCTTGTTGTCTTTCAGGGCACTGGCTAAAATTTCACTTGCACTTGTTGTCCCTTTATTTACCTATAGGGGCATTTTGGTCAATGCAATTGTTACATAAAATTGAAAAGGGAGGGAAAAAAAAAAGAACTCCAGTTATAATTCCAAATTACAAACCATAAGACTCGAAACTGGGTATAAATTTGTTTGGAAAATAAAAACTTCGCGAGGGAGTATTCGTAATTTTCAAACATAACTGAGTCTGTTTGTAGAAAAGTTAAACCTCGAGGGTTGGTTTTATAATTAATCCAAAATGAAATTTAATAGGTGAACTCGGCATACCAGCACAATCAGAGGTTCTGAAGCTGCTGTTGCATTGCTTCCTTCTGTGTCGTATATATCTCTAACACCTCGACTATCACAAATGTATACAATCACACCCTTGTCCAACCTTACCACAATAATATTTTGTGTTTTATTAAAACAAAAAAAAATGGATATTGACAAAAGAGATAACATATAGTGACATGGATAATTATAAAAACTATCCCCAAGGTTTAGTCTTTACAGAGAAGATACACTCATATATGAAAATTACAAATACCTCCTCTTGAAGGTGCAATTTGTAAGACAAACAAATGTCAATGAGGTATTTGTAATTTTGAAAGATAAATAGATTTTTTTTTTTTTAATTAGGCAACCTCAGGGGTAGTTTTTCTAATTTACACTAAGATAAAATTTTAGGGTTAATTACCCCTGAGGTTTAGCCTAATTACAGAAAATGTTAGTCTTTCAAAATTACAAACACCCCATCGATATTTGTTTCTCTATTAAGCGGTTGTTTGTAATTTTGAAAGATGATTGAATTATCAAAATTAGGATAAATATTAAGGGTATTTTGCAATTATCCATATTTTTAAATCAACACCAACACAGTTTGATAGTGAATCTGTCAGCCTGCAACTCACCAAATTTTAGCAATTTCAACTCCTTCAGGGAAAAGCCCACCACTGCAACAAACTTTGCTACTCAGAAATCAATCTTGAAAATTTTATAATCGAGAATGTTCAAAGCATGTCTCACCTATTATGACGGAGGTCCAATATAAAGTCATTTACATTGTTTCCCCTCAATGTTTCAATTGCTTCCCTCACAGCACCTAAAAAAAAGAATTAATAATGAAAACTTCAAATAAATAAGTAAGCAAAAACAAAAAACAAGAAAGGAACATAAAAAGAGTAGCAAAGAATAGCAGAAGCATTTTGATTGAATGATGTTAATTTGATATATCCAACCAAAGACCCTTCCTCGCCCGAACCAGATGCTCTGCATATTTTTCAAAATCTAATTCTACAGTGATTGTTTGTAAACTCTATCAAAAAGGGAAAATAAAAAATTAAAAATTTAAGCTTCTAGTCAAAAATTAAATAAATTTCCTAGTTTATCTCACAATTTATGGTAAAATAAAGTAAAAAATATTACATAGTAGTAATTAAAATTCTAGAATTATATATAAATAAATAATTAATTAAATACTTGTTGTTGAAGAGCAAAGATGTGAGCCACACAACCGTAAATCGGGTCCCGGAGCCTCGCCTGAGCCTCGTACCAAATCGTGACCACCGCGTCCAGCCCCTTGCTCGGCGGGATGTGGAGTAGTAGCTTCGACACGTTGCTGGCTCCAAACACCTTGTGCACCGCCGCGAAATGCGTCGCGCCTTGCTCCGTGTCAAAATACGGCGCGAATATGAAACCCGCCCACGCACTTCCTCCTAAAGAACTTGCATGCCCCGCATGGCCCTCCTCAAGAAGGAAAACATATGACAAAAAAACTGAAATGAAAATACATTGAGCATCTAGTTCGTGAGCAAGAAAAAAAAGAGATACGCAGATTAAAAGTTTTGTCAGAGATATGGACTTGTACTGTCTTACTGTAGCAGTTATTGCTTGTTCAACTGGCAGCCTCTCTAAACTGGATGCACCATAGAACCCATGAACACCTTTAGTTCTCTTGAGTACGTATTTCGCGTCATTGGGGTTAGATATAGGACCTAGAAAATAGCAGAACACAAACATATTCATAAACCATTAATAGTGACAATATCTAATCTATCTTTTTCATGGAATTAATAGAAAGAAGACGAAGAAGAAGAAACTCAACCTGTCCATTCATTGCTCTTAGTGAAATCAATCCCAATAATTAGGTTAGAAGACTCAAGACCAGCACGTGCAAGAGCTTCAATCACCTACAGAAAGTCCAAAAATAATAAATTTCAGCAAGGACAGGCAACGTCATAGTTTCTGCATCAGGTCATCAAAACCCAAATTCCAAAATTTTAAACCATTCACTTCTATTCCAACATATATTCTAGCCTTCAAATTGCAGCATTCATTTCTTGAATATTTATTTCTAACCCAAATTTAAAGTATTTATCATGTTTTAAAAATTATCCTCTCATCCACTTGCAGATACATGATAGCGTGTTTTTGGTTCATTATCCCATAAGAAATAAGAATTTTCAATGTAGTATTTATTTCTTACTCTACATGGATAACCGAAACTACAAAAAAGAATAATTTTACTTAATCCACCTTACACTAAAACCAAAATAAAGTGTCCATAAGATTACCAACAATCCCAACTAGCACTAAATTCACGAATGTAAAACTTTGCATGAATTTTGTGTAAAAAAAAAAGATTAATCAGTGTAAGTACAATTTTCACCAGATAAATAAAATAAACACTACTCTCCTTTTTTTAATTTCTTCCAGCCACAAAACCAAACAGACAATAAATTACAAAAATTAATTATTCATAATCCTACTTACGAAAAAACAAAAATGTACCTCGTCTAATGAGTTATAGTTGTCCGCGATTCTTGAATACCTCCTGTCGAGCTTCTTTTGCGGGGGACGCATTTGAGGTGGAGGCGCGTTATGCTGGACGGGTGCATACGGCTGTTGGGGTAGGGTCTCATAATCCTGAGGAGGGACATACTCCGGTGGTGGATATATGACTAGATTAGGATTTTGCACAGGATAATTCTGAGCGTACTGCGAAAATGACGATAGACCATAATCGTGCTGCCACCTAGACAAACTGGACCGACCCGTTGAAGATTACCTCCAACTACCTCCATCTCTAGGGCTTGAGCTTTTGTTTCCCATCAAAACCAATTTATCAACAACAATGAAATCTCAAAACCTGTCAAAATTAAATTAACGACCCCCAAAATTCCAACGCAGAACAACATTAAATTGTTCCAAAAACCAACCAAAAAATGCCAATTGCACTAAATTACCAAAAAAAAGAGAACCCAAGGATATCCCTGGAAATAACTTAACGAACCTAAAATTCCACACAAGTGAACGATTGATTTTCAAAATTTATACAACACGGGAAAGAAGTTATATGCCAGCTAAAAGAACCTAAAAACAAATGAAAAAGAAAACAAAACAAGAAAACTGGAAATCCCAAAGAAAAATTAAACTAAAAAAAGAGATCTAGAATAAAAGAATCTAAATCACCGAACACATCAGACCCGAGCTACCGATTCAATCGCCACCAGAAACCCACTAAATCGGAAAAGGCCCGTCACTCCAGATCCGACCTCGATTTTGCCCGTCGCCGTCGAATCCAATCAGCCCGAAGGCCCGCCGCCATTGGCCTTGAGCTGTCAAATCAGTCTCGGGCCGTGCCGCCCAGCAACCCCCAACAAGCCGCCTCACAGATGCCATCACCGCGCCTACACGCTACCGCCGATTCCCAGTCGCCGGGTCCGCCGGTTGCTAATTGCAGGTTGCGGTGACGATTGTGGTTGTTGGGAATGGTGGGGGTTTAAATTGGGGGAGAATTAGGTCTTTTGGTTACGCCATAGCTTCGAATCGGTTGATTATTGTAGTTGGTGGTGGCGATTGCAAGATGATGGTCGTCGGTGGTTCGGAAATGGCGGTGGTGGAATTAGAGGTGCAGGGGAGAGGAAAGGAGCGGAGAGAAGAGGAGAGGAGAATCTATTTGTTTTAGGGTTTCCAGAAAAGGTAGCTAAAGTGTAAATAAATAATATTATATACCAGATCGCCTTTTTAAGACGTTCTAGATATTTAAAAAAGGGCGATCTAGTATATCGAATATACTACAACATCCATAAGAAAGGGCAATCTAGTATATCAAATATACCAGATCGCCCTTTTATAACAACGTTCTTGATATAGGATTTACCAGATCGCCTTTTTAATGACGTTCTGGTATATCGATATACCAGATCGTCTTTTTTAACAACGATATGGTATATCGATATACCAGATTGCTTTTTTTAACAACGATCTGGTATATTGATATACCATAACGCCTTTAAAAAAAGGCGATCTGGTATATAACGCTTTTATTACGAAAATGCCACCGACTTATATTCCAGATCGTCTTTTTCTGAGGCGTTCTAGATTGATTATTCGAGAATATATTTTCCGCACTAGTGAAATCCAAAAACATTTGAAAAATCGAAAATTATAAAAAATATTTTATTGAGTTCATGTACATATTTCCTTGTGTTTTTAATCTCGTGTGATTCTCTTTTCTAGGTTTTGTTTGTTGATTCCAACCTTGGTCGAATGGATAAGTGAGTAGCATTCGTGGAGCCGGGAGTTACTAGCCATGCTCGATTTTCAATTGTATTGCTTAGATGCTTAGGTGGACCTTACCGAGATCGACTCAAACTTGCTCGGTTAAGGAAGTTTCTATTCACCCTCCTTTTACTTGGTTCTAATTAAAATGCGGGTAATGCATGGTTTAAGTGTGGGGTGGGTAGGTGGTTAGGGTCCGAGTTTTTATCAAGCATGTTTTGTTGTTCTTAACTCGAGCCTTGGTGAAGTGACGCATTCTTGGCGAAGTGACGCTCACTATTTGTGCATTTAAATTATTGAGTCTATTTTTGTGTCGTTTGTATCTTTATTACATTCTTGGGCAATTCGAAGTTGCTCTTGTGCTTTATTTATTTATTTTTTTTTTCATGCATAGTTTTAGGTTAAATCTTAGATGTAGGTTTTGTTACTTGTTATTTTCCTGAAAGTTTTGAACTTTCTACTCAACTTTACTTTCTCTTTACATCCATGTTTTCAATTCATGTTAATTTGCATTATTTAGGATTTTATGCATAGTTGTACCTTGTGCATGCATGCTTGTACTTGGTGAAACAATGCTTGTTTTTAATTATTTCTTTGAATTGCTTGCATTTTCATGTTAAGGCATCCGACGAGGCATCCGACCAACTTGTATTTCAATTCCTTAGTGTAGTATAGCTAGTTTTCTTGCTTTATTTTCATTTCCTATTTACTTTTCAATGCTTGAAACACATTGAATCCTTCAATTAAATCAATCTCCGATAATACCAAGCCATGAGCCTTTGATATATTCAAAACCACGAAAAACTACACTTCACCTACTCCGGGTACAACCAGATCCCAATGTACTCAGGCGACCAGGAGTACACGTCGTTCTACTCGGCAAGAGGGTCTTTACTGCTATACCATGATGCCATTTGGCTTGAACAATGCTGGGGCTACCTATCAGCACCTCGTGAATAAAATGTTTGCTAGTATGATAGGAAAAACTATGGAAGTCTAAGTAGACGGCATGCTCGTCAAATCTTTGTACTCAACTGATCACATTGAGGATCTCAATAAAATGTTTTCAGTTTTGCGTGTTTACCGAATGATGTTAAACCCTAAAAAATGCTCCTTTGGAGTTGCTTCTGGAAAATTTTTAAGTTATATGGTAAGCCAGAGAGGCATTGAAGACAACCCGGACAAAATCTGGGTTATAACCGAACTGCAACCTCCCCAAAGCATAAAGCAAGTGCAGAGTTTAACCGACAAAATAGTCGCTCTGAACTGCTTCATATCCAGATAAATGGATAAGTGAAAACCCTTCTTTGCAGCAATCAAGAAGTACAAAACCTTTAAATGGACTGAAGAATGCCAGACAACATTTGAAGAACTGAAGAAATGCATGGAAAGTGTGCCGACCCTGCAAAAGACAATAAAGGAAGAGTTGTTGTACCTTTACTTAGCTATCTCAATGGCAGCCATTAGCTCGGCACTCGTTCGATATGACGAGCATGGACAACACCCAGTATATTACACGAGCCACGCTATGCATGATGCCGAGCTGAGATATTTGGCCATGGAAAAGCTAGCATACGCCCTCGTCACTTCCTCACGAAAATTACATCCATACTTCTTGGAACAAAGAATAATTGTGCTAACGAGCTTCCCTTTAAAGCAGATCATGCACCGCCCTGACACCTCAGGAAGGATGATCAAATGAGTCATCGAGCTCGGGCATTTTGACATAGCTTATGAACCAAGAACGGCTATCAAAGGACAATCTCTGGCCGACTTAATAGCTGAGTTCACCCACACGGTTAAGTCAATCCCCACAAAGGCTGAACAGTGGAGCATGTATGTTGATGGCTCGTCAACAACTGGCCGAGCTGGGCTGGAATCGTGTTGGTAAGTCCTGGAAAGAAGTCCTTCTGCTTGGCCGTACGCTTCCAATTCCCCTTGACTAATAACGAAGCTGAGTATGAAGCCCTCCTAGCTGGTCTCGAAACAGCTGCCTCGAAGGGGATCAAGAATTTAAAAATACAGAGCGACTCCCAACTAGTGGTGAATCATATTAACGAGGAGTACGAGATCAAGGAGCCCATAATGGCATTATTCCTAGAACTCCATAATGCACGCCTAGCTGAATTTGAAGCCGATATCATACATGTCTCACGAAATGACAATGTCCCAGCAGATAACTTGGCCAAGTTAGCATCAAGCTTTGGCGTTGAGGAGCTGGATATAGTGACGGTCAGCCACCACTCAACAACGGCGCCTGATGCTGCCGCTGCCTATTCGGCAAATCAAGCCGACCAGAATGAGGAAGCTCAGAACAAAAAGAAGAGTTGGATGAAACCTTTCCTACTTTACTTGAATAAAGGAGTGATCCCAGAAGATCGAGCTGAAGCACGATCGATGCGAACAAAGTCATCTTGGTTCACCATTGTGGATTGGTTATTGTACAAGAGGGAGTACTCCATTCCCCTACTACGTTGCTCGAACGAATAGGATCCTGAATACCCATTGAGAGAGGTACACGAGGGCATCTGTGGAAACTACGCTGGAGAAGAATCGCTGGCTCACAAGCTCATCCAACAAGGCTACTATTGGCCGACCTTGAAAAAGGACGCGATAGAGAAGGTCAAAAAATGCGAAAAATGCCAAGTGTTTGCTCTCTAGATTAACTCCCCCGCAGAAACCCTCAATTCTATGTATTTGCCATGTCCGTTCGCTAAACGGGGAATTGACATGATCGGTCCACTACCGAAGGGAAAAGGAGGAGTAAAATAGCGGTAGTCGCGGTGGAATACTTTACCAAATGGGCGAAAGCCGAACCGCTGACATCCATAACCGGATAGAAGATCATTAATTTTGTCTGGAAATCAATCATATGTAGATTCGGAGTGCCACTCTCAATAGTATCCGACAACGGCAAGCAGTTCGACATCAAGAGGTTCAGGGCATTTTGCGGGGAGCTGAATATCAAAACCAGTTTCTCTACACCATACCACCCTCAATCTAATGGACAAGTTGAAGCCGTCAACAAAATCCTCAAGTACACATTGAAAAAGAAGTTGGAAGATCTTAAAGGAAGTTGGCCAGAGGAGTTGCCCGACGTCTTATGGTCTTACAGAACAAAACACCGCTCATCAACAGATGAAACCCCATTCTCACTAGACTTTGAGTCAGAAGCGGTTATACCAGTTGAGATGGGCAGGCCATCCTACCGAATAGCACACTTTGAGGAAGAGAAAAATGACTTGGCGTGCCAAACTGCACTCGACCTCCGTGAGGAAAGAAGAATGGACGCCGAGCTAAAAAATGCGATCTACAAGCAAAGAAGAGAACGCTACTATAACTCAGAAGTGAAGGCCAGAACCTTCAAAGTCAATGACCTGGTCCTCAAACGCGTTTTCGGTCCGAATCAAGGTTCCCTAAAACCCATATGGGAAGGACCGTTCAGAATATCAGAAGTCATCAAGCATGGGGCTTACCACCTAGAATATTTAGACGCAAAGAAATTTGCACACCCTTGGAATGCTGTATACCTTAAGAAATATTATCAATAAAATTTCATTTCTCGTTATTCATTGAAGAACACAGATCGACAAAAGCAAGGGGCTTCCAAGACCAAAACCAAACAAGAGTGATAGACCGACCTCACCAGGTCGATCTCACTCATGAAAACCTCATCGTAACAACTTTCCTCGCTAAGAGAAATATAAAAATCCGGGCTCAACGTGCCGATCTCAAAAGAGTCAAACTCAAATTGACACTACACATCAAAAAGAGCGAGATTCCAAAAATCCGAGCTCAATGTGCGGAGCTCAAAAGAGTCGAACTCAGATTGACTCGACACATCAAAAAGTGTGAGATTTCAAAAAATCCAAGCTCAACTTGCCGAGCTCAAAAGAGTCGAACTCAAATTGACTCGACATGTCAAAAAGAGCAAGATTTAAAAAAATCCGAGCTCAAAAGAGTTGAATTCAAATTGACTCCAAACGTCAAAAAGAGTGAGATCTTATAAAATCCGAGATCAACGTGCCGAGCTCAAAAGAGTCGAACTAAAATTGACTAGACACGTCAAAAAGAACAAGTATTCAAAAAATTCGAGCTCAACGTTCCGAGCTCAAAAGAGGAACTCATATTGACTCGACACATCATAAAGAGCAAGTTTTCAAACAATCAGAGCTCAACGTGTCAAGCTCAAAAGAGTCGAACTCAAATTGACTCGACACGTCAAAAAGAACAAGTTTTCAAAAAATCCGAGCTCAAAATGCCGAGATCAAAAGAGGAACTCATATTGACTCGACACGTCAAAAAGAGCAAGTTTTCAAAAAAAAAATCCGAGCTCAGCAAAAATAAGTTTTCCAGCCCGGATCATCATTTAAAAAAAAGAAAAGGCAATATGCATGCATATTTAGATCATCAAACCACAATAGGAAATCAAACAACAAAAAATAAAGTCAAGTGCAGAGCAATTAAAAAGGGAAAGCCGACAAGAACAAGACGATCCAAGTTCAAATTAAAAGTTGTTCAGAACATCAGACTTGGCCGCCCAAAAGTGACGTGCCATAAAAAATACAGAAAACACCAAGTCAAAAGAAGTGCAAATCAGTCCCCGCCATCTTCATCATCATCATCTCCCTGCTCATCACCATCAGCATCCATGTCGGCCTCACCACCTCCCAGACCATACTCCACCATCTTTTCAGCGATGTGCTTCTCAAAATCAGGAATAAAATCCCCATTTCTCAGCATCTGGAGGGCCTCCTCCAAGGTGGACAGGTACGAGGCGCTTATCATGGGCTCGAGAGTCTCAGTTCGGTACTCCTCGGCGCCGACAGTCTTCCCCCTCTCAAACGCGGTGTCCTCCCCTTGAGCACGGGCAGTCACCAACTCGGCGTGCTGGGTCTTCAAGTCATCTAGATCGGACGGAGTCCATTGGGTTGCACTAAGAGACGCCTCGACTGACTGCTCCGCCTTCTTAGCCCTTGCCATCCAGGAGTCGCGGTCGAGGATAAGGTTCGTACACTTTAATTAGTAAGTATTTATTTTCTACGTTCTTTAATTTAGTTGGATGCTTTTCATTAGTTTAATTAATAATTATTCCTTCCATGATGAATTGTGCTTTTGATTGCTTTGAGATTGAGATGTTGATTGTGTTTATGATCGTAGGCTAGATCTAATGGGTGTAGAGCCTAGATTCATTGTGAACCCTAGTTTTCTTAAATCGTTTTAAAAGTCTTTTAATTAATTTTCTCATAGATAAATTAATCTTAGGTTTTAGATAATTATTACTTAGTTTAAATAATTTTAGATTTAATTAATTAGGTCCTACCTTATATAATACTTAGATTTAATTAGTTTAATTCGTTTCTAGTTCTTAAAATAACCAAACCAATTTGCGACCGTGTGTTATTTTTCTTATTCGTGAAACGCAAACACAAAACAAACTTCTAATTCGAGCTTTTCTCGAGAGATCGACTTGAGTGAACTTATCAACCTACACGCGATCCCGTACTCTTGTGAGTAAGCTTTTTAAAATTGAAAAATTAAATAAAAATAGGTGAGGAAAAGTTCGAATCAAAATTTTGGCGCTGTTGCCAGGGACAACTAAGTAGGTTGGAATTTTGTGTTTGCCCTTCGTGATCTTTATTTATATTTATATTTATTTTATTTCAATTTTTATTTTCATTTTTTTTATCTGATAGGTTTAATCTTGTGCGTTGAGTGTTGTGTATGCAAGGTACATCTCTTAAAGCATAGATCCAGCGATCGGAAAAAAAATCTGGAAAAATTTTTGGAAAAAAAAAAGATTTAGCGGTAACCTAAAGGTATCTGTAACCCCTATGCCCAAGTATAGTTTCTAATACTTTTCCAAGCATTGAGAGGGATGTTTATAAAATAAAGGAACTTGGATTGGAGGATGATAAATTCTTGTGTTTGACGGGTTTCTTCGTATTTCCAAAGGTTGTGGATCACCATGTGCCCGAATTTGTTGTTGATATGTTTATGGTGATAGACTATTCGCTTTTTCGACCGCCGATGCAAATCGGAGTTTTAGTTCTACGAATTGCTTACCATGCTTGCCTTGGTGAATTAAATTGCCTATGCTTACTTTTGGAGAACACTAAGGCCTGGCACGATCATCACCTTTTCTTAGATCTGGGATAGCATCGTTCGTAGAAGGCGTCGAGCTTTCGACGTTAAACAAGCGCTTCTTGGGAGGCAACCCAAGTATTTAATTTCTTTTATTTTTCCTTAGTATTACTTTTCTTTATTTTATTTTTCTACTTATTTTTATCTACGTTTGAGTTATTTGCTGTGGTGCGTTAATGTGCAGAAAATTGAAAAATTCCGCAGAATCTAGGGACTTAGCGGTAGCCTTAGCGGTAACTCCTTCCCGCTAGGCATTACCGTTAGCTTCCAAGGCTTAACGGCGAGGTTCACCGCTGATACCACCGTTGGCAGAGACTCTAAAGGTTATACTAACGGTTTTATTCAAGATATTTTCATTCACAAGTTGGAGACGAAGGACGATTGCACAAGTGCTTTTTGGAGTAACTCGACTATTTCTCAGGGACATTCCCTTACCTTTTTCCTCGTTTGATTTGCTTTTCTTTATACTTATAGCAATCAGGAGATTGCCGGATTTTTTGAGTGGGGGTGGTTGAGTATGATTTATAATTGAAAATTGTGCAATTTGAAAATTTTTACGTGATTGATTGCTATTTGTACGTTGAATTGTGTTAGTATGGCGTGCCTGTCGAAGTTAACTATGTATGATTTGATGTTCTTGTCTTTTGAGCGTGCATAAGTGCATAAAATTTCAAAATTTTTATTATTATTTATATACTGTAAACTAGTACTTGGACGCAATTGATTTCACAATACCTTAAAAGCAGGGTCAATTCAAACTTTTTTCATGCAAAAAGCCTGTGAGTAGCCTGAGTGATTATCATCTTTGCATGTACTTGAATGAGTCTTGATTTGAGATCTCTTTAAAACCGATGTGTGTAGTTGACTTTGAAAATGACGTTAAGGCACAGAAAAAACCCTATTTCCGGCCATATCCATATATATTAGCCACTATAAATTCCAAATGAGCCATCATAGCCAAAAAATCCATTTCCATTAGTCATGAGTGTTTTTGAGTCGACTCCTGCAACCATTAAAAGCGTGGGGGTAGGATTTAGTTATTTTTATTGGTTAGTTGAGTTTTGGAAGTTTTATTAGGAATTTATGATTTATTGTAATTAAGGACCACCATCCAAAGAAGAATAAAAATGATGATGAACCCATGAAAAATATAATAAAGCGGGAAATAAAAAAAAAAGAAAAGAAAGAAAAAAATAGAAAAGAAAGAAAAGAAGGATGGTGAATCGTGTTAGTCATTGCCTATGCGCTTTATAAAGGCTCGAGTTTATTGTTTATTTTGTTATGAAGCCTAATGTTTAAAAGGAAAGAGTTGTGTTGAAAAAGAAGCGTATCATGAGCTTCTATTTTATTTGAGTGGTTCGAGAAAAAGTCGATTTTTGGTTACGAGTTGAGGAATAGACTAAGTTTAAAGGCTACGTTATGAGTGTTAAGTGAGGTTGTTTTTATTTTTGAACGAGGTGAAGCACTTTGCTTCTTGATTAGAATAGGTTTGGTGAATTATTGATCACGTTAGATCGTGAGTTAGCCACATGACTTATATATTCCATACCCGTCCAAAGAGCCTACATTACAACCCGAAAAAACCTTTTTCCGATTCTATGTTGATAACACACTTAATTTGTGATTGAAAAGAGATTGATTTTTGGTTCTTATTTATTTTACATGTATTTGTATGATTTGACTGTATACACGTCCCATGCAGCAATGCTTGAGTGCTTTGAGCGTACACCCATATATATTACCCTTTTGAGAGAACGCGTGAAATTTGATTTTGGAGCGACAATGTAATACAGGGTGGAGTGTTTGATGCTGAGTTGCTTGTATCTATATTTTCAAAATTATGTATGTAGCATAGCACGACTCATTGCTTGAACTGATTTTCATACTGGTTAGTCTTTGAAACTATCGTCTGTTCGAGGACGAACAAACAAATAAAGCGTGGGGTAGTTGATTAGCACGGAAATGTCTGGATTTTTAGTAGTATTTTGGTTTATTCTTCTTATTGTTTTTGGTATAAGTTGGATAGATTAAGCTTATTTTTGTATTTTCACTTCCAACTTATTTTACCGTATTTTAATCTTTTTAGGTATAAATAGTTGATTATTCTCTGTTTTTCTTCATATAGCTAAGTAGCCAAGGGAGCTCGAGTCAAAGAACTGGAACGAAGAGATGAAAACGAGCAAACCGGCAAAAAAGTAGCAAAAAATAGAGGTTAGCGGTTAGGCTAGCGGTAGCTATTACCGCTAGGTCCTACCGTTAGCTGTTAGCGGTCACCTTACCATTAATCAAGCCATCGAAAGAGAACAAAGAGCTTAGCGGTAACTTAGCGGTTATACCCTTACCGCTAAGTGCTACCGTTAACGGGCCCAGAAACCAACTTAAATTGTCTTACTGCTCAAGTTTTCCCACAACTATAAATACCCCTATGTAATTCGGATTTTAAATATACTTTTCCTAGGGTTTCTAAGGCCTCTTAGGGGCTGACAACCCCGATAAGTGCCGAGTTGTTTTCTTAGTTACTTTCCAAGTTTCTTAGTTTTAAATCTCTAGTTTTTAAATTAGTTTCAACTAGTTCTTAGATAGTTAGATTAATTTTAGTTCATAGATCTCGTCATCAACACGCTTTCAATTCGTCCTGTTTAATTAGTTATTATTTATTTTCTACGCTCTTTAATTTAGTTGCATGCTTTCATTAGTTTTATTAATAATTTTTGCTTCCATGACGAATTGTGCTTTTGATTGCTTTGAGATTGAGATGTTCATTGTGTTTATGATCGTAGACTATATCTAATGGATCTAAAGCCTAGATTCATTGTGAACCATCAATTGGGTCTTTCCAAGCGATCGTGGAGACGAATCAAATCTCTAGAACCCTAGTTTTCTTAAATTGTTTTAAAAGTATTTTAATTAATTTTTCATAGATAAATTAATCTTAGGTCTTAGATAATTAGTACTTAGTTTAAATAATTTTAGATTTAATTAATTAGTTCCTAGCTTAGATAATATTTAAATTTAATTAGTTTAATTCGTTTCTAGTTCTTAAAACAAACAAACCAATTTGCGACCGTGTGTTATTTTTCTTATTCGTGAAATGCAAACACATAACAAACTTCCAAATCAAGCTTTCCTCGAGAGATCGACTTGAGTCAACTTATCAACCTACACGCGATCTCGTACTCTTGCGGGCGAGCATTTTAAAATTGACAAATTAAATAAAAATAGGTGCGGAAAAGTTCGAATCAACTAGCCGACCATTTGGTAATATATCCATTGGGAGTGGTCGAAGATGTCTTGGTAGAAGTCGTCTCTTTAGTAGTCCCCGTGGACTTTGTGATACTTGACGTTGGGGATGTGGCCAAATCAAGCAAGGAGCACACTATTTTGTTGGGCCGACCATTCATGGCAACATCACATACCATAATCGACATGTGACGGGGTAAATTGGAATTGAAGCCACTCCTGAGCCACCTCGAATATGGCTTTCTGGAGGACAACGAGAGGAAACCCGTGATAATTTTTTCGGAGTTAGTGGAGAATTAAGAAAAAGAGTTGATCGAGGTACTCAAAAAGTACTAGCAAGCCATTGGTTGGAGCATCAGAGACATTAAAGTAATATGCTCGGTCCCATGCATTATCGTATTGAGTTAGAAGGAGCAAAACTGATAAGAGACGGGCAGAGACGTTTGAACCCTACACTCATGGAGGTAGTTAAGAAAGAATTTTTCAAGCTCATTGACGAGGGAATCATCTACCCTTTGGCGGATAGTGAATGGGTTAGCCCAGTGCATGTCGTTATGTTGAAATGAGGCATTACAATTGTGGAGAATGATAAGGGAGAGGTCACTCAAATGCGCCTAACCACCGGTTGGTGCATGTGCATCGATTACCAGAAACTCAATGCCGCGACAAGGAAGGACCATTTTCTACTACCATTCATGGACCAGTTGCTCGACAAGCTAGCGAGACACCAGTAATGTTGCTTTTTGGATAGCCTCTCTGGTTATTGTCAAATAGTGATAGCTCCGGAGGATCAGAAGAAGACAACATTCACGTGCCCTTTTGGCACTTATGCCTACCGGAGGATTCCGTTCGGCTTGTGCAACGCCCCATTGACGTTCCAAAGATGCATGCTCTCCATCTTCACCTAGTTCATTGACGACTTCCTCGAAGTCTCATGGATGATTTTTTGGTATATGTCTATTCCTTTTCTAATTGCTTTGTCTAAAGTGCTTGAGAGATTCGTTGAGTCTTGCCTAACTTTGAGTTGGGAAAAATCGAATTTTATGTTGAAAAGTGGGATTGTACTTGGTCATGTGGTGTCGAGTAAGGGGATGGAAGTCGATAAAGCTAATATAGATGTTATTGATATTCTTCCGCCCCCTAGAGATTTAAAAGGGATTATTAGTTTTTTGTGACATGCGGGCTTTTATCGGCGTTTTATAAAAGATTTTTCCAAAATTTGCCGCCCGTTGGGTAAATTTTTAAGTAAAGATGTGTCTTTTGAGTTTGATCATGAATGTATTAATGCTTCTAATGTCTTAAAAGAAAAACTCACACAGGCACAAATCGTTGTTGCCCCTAATTGGTCCCTTCCGTTTGAGATTATGTGTGATGCGTCGAACGACGCAGTGGGGTCTATTTTGGGGCAACGTGTTGATAAGTTGCTAAGGGTCATCGATTATGCTAGTTTTATTTTAAGTAGCACCCAACGCAACTATACTACCACTGTACGTGAACTATTTACTGTTGTGTTTTCATTAGATAAGTTACGTTCTTATATCATTGGCTTTAAAATAATTGTGCATACCGATCATTCGGCTTTACGCCATTTATTTGCAAAAATTCAAAGTAAGCCTAGGTTCATTCATTGTATTTTTCTTTTTCAAGAATTCGACGTTGAGATTAGGGATAGAAAAGGTTGAAAAAATGTGGTTTCCGATCATTTGACTCTCATGTTAGTATATAGTGAGTATAGCAAGCATAATTTTGTTGATGATATTTTTCCTTATGAGGATGCTAACGATATCGATAACATTGTTGATTCCTAGTAAGACGATTTTGTTAATTACCTTACTTGCGATATTATCCCTAACCACCTTTCTATCCAAGAAAGGAAGATTTTTTTTTCAGATGTAGGAGCTTCTTTTAGGATGATCCATACTTGTACAAACTCTGCAAGGATGGACTTTATCGGAGATGCATCACGGACGAAGAGAAGATTAACATTTTGAGGTTTTGCCACCACGAGGGAGTCTATTTCGGAAGCCAAAAGATGACGTTCAAGATTCTCCAATATGGGTTCTATTGACCCTCTCTCTTCGCCGATGCATACCAGTATTGCAAGACATGTGATAACTGCCAAATATTAAGCACAATAGTGAAGAAGGATGAGATGTCATTGGTGCCAAATCAAGTTATCGAGATCTTCAATGTGTGGGGCATCCATTTCATGGGCCTATTCTCAAAAAGCGGAGAGTGTGAGTACATACTCGTCGGAGTCGACTATGTGTCAAAGTGGGTGGAGGCAATTCCCACCCGAAAAGCTAATTTCGATGTTGTGCTCAAATTCGTCCAAGAAAGCATTTTTAGCCGTTCTGAGTACCAAGGATGATAATAAGTGACGGTGGCAGCCACTTTTGCACTCGTTCCTTTGACCGATTGATGATCAAATACGAAGTGCAGCACAAGGTAGCGACTCTCCACCATCACAAATATCAGGGCAAGTGGAGACGAGCAACCGACAAATTAAAGCTATTTTGGAGAAGACGGTGAAACCAGACCGCAAAGGTTGGGCAACAAAGTTGGTTGATGCATTGTGGGCATTTCAAACGACCCACAATATGGTTTTGGGAATGAGCCCGTTTTGGATAGTGTACGAAGAATCTTGCCACCTTCCAGTTGAACTAGAGCACAAGGCGGGATGGGTCGTATGTACATTGAACATGAATTTGAATGAAGCAGGAGGGTATCGTAAGTTGGAGTTGACCGATTTGTAGGAGATTCGTAACGATTCTTATGAGATGGACTAGACGAGCAAAAAAAAATGAAGGAAAAAAATGACAAGAAGTTCATTCCAAAAGACTTTGAGGTGGGGAAATTAGCCCTACATTTAAATTCCCATTTCAAACTCTTTCCCGTAAAACTCAATCTAAGTGGAGTGTCCTGTACCTAATCATGAATATCAACGAATTCGGGACTATCACTTTGTACGACAAAAAAAGCGACTCCACTTTTCAAGTCAACGGGCATCGTGTGAAGGTGTATCACGGAAGGCCCATTCCAAATAATGATCGTGAAGTGGTGTTACTGAACGACCCACCACGAGACTCCTAAAATTCAAACAAGGTATCGTCGAGCAAAAGATGTTAAAAGTTGCACTTATTGGGAGGTAACCCAAGTTTTTGTCATTTTTGCCCATAGTTTTGTTTGATTTTTCGTTATTCTCTTTATTATTGCACATATTCTTGTGTGTGTTAAATTGGGGTTGGATAGATGTGATAAATAGTGTGTTAAGTGTGCAGGAATTGATCAAACAGACCCAAGCAATCCGGTCGGATAGGTGAAGAATCCAGTCGGATAAAAGAGACTGTAGCTACATCCGACCGGATTAATGTATGGACCGGTCGGACAAGCCATTTGGAGAACCATCCGATCGAATTGGATGCAGATCTCTAGTCGGACAAAGTACAATGCCTTACCATCTGACCGGTTTTGAGCAAGAGTCCGGACGGATTAGCTTTTTGGAGAATCATATGACCGGATGAGTATTGATGACTTGTCGGAATACACTGCAAGAATCAGACCGGATGACCAACCATCTGACTGGACGTCGCTGCTGATTTATATTAGTCAATCGATTTTGGATGCAAATTTTGGGAAGTTATTCCCACAAGGTAAATTCTGATATGGTAAGAACTGTGGTGAATATTATTTTAATTATGGAGTCCTTTTTATTTTTGGTAATCTGATTTGATTAGGAAAGTTTTATTATATTCCCCTTATTTGGGTTAAGGAAGATTTTATGATCCCTATTTTTCCAGCCATTAATTCCTATTTAAACCTTACTTGAGAATTCTTTTCTTCATAATCTCTTCAAGCTCTTGCCACGTTTTGATCAACCCGATATCGATTTTTTTCATACACCACGTAAATAAAGATGAAGTGTAACTGGCCATCACATGAGGGAGTGGAGCATGGTTGGACGAGGAGAAAAGAGGGCGTATAGGCCGTGGAAGAACTACAAAATCAATTGGCCGAAGCTAGAAAGAAGATTCAATATTTGACATCTTTGTTTAGAGAAATGTCACTTTCTCTAAACATTGTCAAACTAGAGGATATAGTTTATGGACCTAACCTAACTTCGAGCCCTAGTAGCATGATCAAACTTGATGTTTAGAGTAGCTCATTCTAGTTAGCATTCTTATTGCGTTCGTTTTTTAGATTTGGGTTTGTTTATTCTAGTTATTTTGGATTTTCATTTCTATTTTTATTTTTATTATTATTTTTATAATCACGAATTGAAATAATAATGATTTTGCGTTCGTACGTTATAATGTTTTCATTATTTTACGCTCGAGCAATTTAATGCTTCATGCGTTTTGAAAGCCCAAGCACCACTAAAAAAAGTTGAGAAATTTTGTTGCCAGGACGATCCGAGAGGGTTAAAGCAGGTGTTCGGTCGGACGAAACAAACTGCCTTACCATCTGACCGGATTGGAGCAATGCCTGAACGGATTAGCTTCTTCGAGGAGATCGGTCGTATGAAACACACTGGACAACCATCCAACCGGATGACAGCCACATCCGACTGGACGTCTCTTCATATTATAAGATCCGCCTACCCCATTTGTTGTTTTTCACTCGAAAACCTTATCTTTTCCTCTCTACACTCTTGCAGCCAAGCATACAACTCACCATGAATCATACAAAATGACAAGGAAAATCACATCCGATCATAGAGTACAACTCAAGCTTTAACATCCGTTCCGAAGAATCAAGGCACCAAACCCAAGTTCTCACCAAAATGCAGGAGACGACCATTTTCGCTTCCACGAGGTATAATAGCTTTACCACTCAACTCAATTGAACTGTTTGGGAGTTGATTTGCAGGAAATTTAAAAAGGTGTTTGTTGAATTTGACAAATTGAACAAGTTTGGGGTTGAGTTAGAGTCGCAAAGAAGGTGCTCGATGATTTGCCCGAAAGAGATTTTTGGCCTAATTTCCAGTTTTTCACACTAAAAATGTCTTCCAGATCTCGACAATTGCGAGGAAAGAACACGAACAAAGGCAGAGGAGTGAGCCGGGTGAGGGGACTAAGCGATATCAGGGGAGGTTTATCACCATTCAATCTTGAAAATGAAAGGGAGGTCTGGTGTGTAGTTTTTTGTGGTTTTTGGAAATATAAGGTTCTATTGGATTGGTTTTATTGGAGATCGATTCAATTGGAGGATCAATGTGTTTCAAGCTTTGAAAAGTGAAGGAAAATGAAAATAAAGCAATTACCCTATCTAAACTAAACTAGGAAATGAAAATGCAAGTTGGTCGGATGCCTCGGTCGTATACCTTCAATGAAAATGCAAGCAAAATCGAAAATTTAAGCAAGAACAAGCAATGTTTCACCAAGTACAAGAATGCAAGCACAAGTTACAACAATGCATAAAACTCAAATAATACAAATAAGCAAAAATTAAAAGCATGAATGGATAAAGCAATGAAAATATAGGAGAAAGTTTAAAACTTTATGAAAAATAACAAGCAACAAAGCATAGATCGAGGATTAAGCATGAAACAAAGCCTGAAATTAAATTGCAAATAAAGCATGTGAAAAACTCCAAATAAAGACGATCCAAGACCCGATGTATGATCTAGATGTGTCACTCACCTAGAATCCATAGCCAATTCTTAAGATCTTACATGAATTCAAGGTGCTAAGACAGAAGGCATAAATATGAAGAAAATGCATGAAACATATGAAATTACGTGAAATTAAACGATCTAGGCCTCAATCTATGATCTAGTTGTGTCACTCAACCAGATTCCATGGATGACTCTAAAGATCAAGCATAAATTCTAATACCTAAGGCAAAAAGCATAAAACAAACGAAGAACAAAGCATGAAATTAAAAGAAAGCTTACTATAATTAAAGAGAGTACTTGAATCCTTCTTGAGCTTATAAACCCAAGGCAAAGCTTGAAATTAAACCTAGAGAGAGAAAATAATCACAAACCCAAGCTTGGGTTGGGAGGAGGTGTTTTTACAAAATGAGAGTAAGATTATATTTATAATAGGTTCTATTAGGGGCAAATGGGTCAATAAGCCTTATAAGCTTGGATTTCCCATGTTTGACCAAATATGACCCAAAGTGGTCAAAATAGACCATTTGGGTTGATATGGCTCGATATGACTAGGCATGGCTCGGCATTTGGGCGAGATGTCTCGGACACTGGATAACCCAGTGTCGAAACACGTACCCAGTGTCGGCAGCTGTGGGCAAGACTGGGCAGGCGTGACCGGGCGGGCTCAGCAGGATTGCGGGCGTGTGCTGGGCGCTGCGCTCGGACACAGGGAAATCCAGTGTCGAAACACGTACCCAGTGTCCGCAATGCGTGGGCGGAAACACACTGCCTAGCAGTCGATTCGACTGTTCTCGGCAGGTGTGGCGCGCAGGGCATAGCGGGTGCGCGTGGGACTCAGCAGCTCTCGGCAGTGCGTGCGGGCGTGTGCTGGGTGCTGCGCTCAGACACTGGGTAACCCAGTGTCAGCCGTAATTCTTTAAATCGAGGCCCAATTTTGCTAAAAATCCACTCGTACGCCCACACTCGACTATATCCAGACCAAAAATACTTCAAAACACCTAAATTAAACATAAAATTAATTAACTAAACCCATTAATCCATAGTAAGTATAAAATCAAAGAGAAACACGAAAAACAACCAAACGAGAAAACAAACAAAAAAGCTAATAAAACTCGACTCAAGACCACTAAAAATGACACTAAAATCTAATTAAAAACACAAGAAAAACACCACAATTACATGCAAAACAAGGTCACATTATTTAAATCCCTGATCACCCGCGTCGTTTATGCCCCACGTCACCTCGACGTAAACTTTTGGACAGAAAAATCCAATCAAGGAGACAAGGTTGCTGAAAAGGTCATGGTGAGTATAACAACACTTGGACTGGATAATTGGGCTAAAGTTTCATCACCCGGTTATCGGATGCTAATGCTAGAGTTTTTCATGACATTCGAACTTCTCGTCGATGGTTCTTCCAACTACAAGTTTCGTGACCATCTGTGCCACACCACCAAGGCCACCCTCGACTCGATTTTCGGTATGCATCAAGAACTGGACGAATCGGTGCAGCATGACATTACGACAAAAAGGTCTGGTGGACAACACTCAGTGGAGCACCACCAGAGCCCGGATGCCGTTTCAACTCCAACTCATTGTGATCTCATGCCACATATCTGACGTACAAGTTTCTCGTCCAAGTGTTTTTGGCCAAGGAAGATATAACGAGGATGTCGGCATTTGAATTGAGATCCCTATAGATTGTGCGGCACCGGGGGACGCGAACCTCTACCCACTTCTCATGGCATCCATCAAAAATGTGTAACGAGTGCACAAAAGAAATCAGCCAAGCTCATACTCGACAGTTTCATCACCGATCTTGCCCAATACCACAATTTTGATCCCTACGATGGCAACGTCACATATCCGAGTGTGCCAATGAAAGTCGGGAGTCAGATGTACAACGGGCAAAATGTGACTATCCCGACTTTCTTGGGATATATCGACAGGGAAAGGGCTGAAGCCAACCAGGATAGCGATGATGAAGAAAATCACGACGAGGATAATGATGAGGGTGACGAGAATGAGAATGACGAGCATGTCGAGCACGAAGATTACAGAGAAAGTCTAGAGTACGATGGATATGGCGGAGGTTATAGCGAAGGGTAATACGACGGTGGGAGTGATTACGAGAGCGGGTTGACCGATTACTAGTATTACTCCAATGCGCAGTGGAGACGCAAGACTTCCAGACAAGCGTAATGGATCAAATGAGGCAGATGAGCCTCAATCAAGAGAGATATGCAAGGGATGCCCAATAAGACGCGTGGGAGGCACATGAGGAGGCCCGGGAGAATGCATGAGCCCGGTGCGAAGAAGTTAGGTCATTCCAGAACACCTTGGCGAGATTGGACGCTAACATCACCGAGACAAATCAAAATCTCGCCCGCTTGAACAAAATTATCGGGGAAAACCACAGATACCTCATTTCCATTGATGGATGGCTCATGAAAATTGAGCAACGCTTCCTGATTTGTACATATTTGTATGTAATTTTCATGTGTTTTTGCATCGTATGTTGTGTGCTTTTAGGGTGTTTAGGTTTATCTTTTTATTGTTTTTCTTCCTTTTAATGTTTTTCGTCTCGTTTGGTGTTTAATGTGTTTTTACTTTATTTTATATGAAATAATCTAATTTTTCTTTATTTTAGTATTATAGCTCGAGACGACAAAGATTAGACGAGCAATGTACTATGCTGACACTGGGTTACCCAGTATCCGAGTCATGCCGACACTAGCTGCCGATGCCCGCAACCTACGCCCGTGTCGATCGACGCACCGTAGATGCTAGGTCGATGCTCAGCTTCAGTAGCGTCGATTCTAGTTCCGTCGATCGATGCATTGCCTGGTCGACGCGAGCAGCCTGCGCCCGCATTGATCGACGCACCGTCGACTCTCCAGCAGTTTGAGCGGTTATTTTTGGAAAATCTATAAAAGGCCGGTGGTTTTCTTCATTTGAGAGTGCTAGGACGAGGAAGAAAGGTCAGAATAATGTACAGAACCCTCGATTCATCCCCATTCAATTCATGCAAGATTAATGTTTAATAATTCGTAGTTTCATCGTTTCTATGCCGTCCGACATTTAAGACCGCTTCTCGACGCTGAAGTTCGTTGGATGGCTGATGCTTTTCTAGATTATAGGTTTTTCTGCACCTTTTTATTTGCTTTATGTATTTGTCTTTGACTATCGTCGGATGTTGAAGTTGAACTTCAGTTTTGTTAATTTAGTTTCCCTTGTTCTTCTTGTTTTCAGTTTGCTTAGTAGTTGTTTAGATGCTTGGTAATTCTCATGCTTTTAACTGCTGAAATTATGCTTTTGAATATGATGATGCTTGTTGGCTAAGTTTATCGGTCTAGTGTGCTTAGGGTAGTTTAAAACCATCGAGATTGGCAACCCCGATCGTGGAGATGATTCTAGCGCACTAGACCCTTGCTTTTATTAATCGTTTTAAAACTTTTAAATTTTATTACTCATAGATGTTAGAACACCTAAAACACTATTTGATCGAGTGTTTAGTTTAGTTTTTATTTTCGTTTCTACGTACGTAAAATCGAACACCGAAATAGTTTCTGATTAGTCTTCCTTGTGATTCGACTCGAGTCAGCTTATCGCCTACAATAGCTCCGTTCTCTTGCGGACGAGCTTTTTATTTTAAAGCAAAAAAGTTCGATTCAAAATTTGGCGCCGTTAGCGGGGAAGGCTAAAGGCTATATTTTTGGTGTTTGCTTTTATTTGTGTGTTTGTGTTAGTATTTGTTGTTGAATTTTGTTTTGTTTAATTTTATATTTTCTGG
Organism: Phtheirospermum japonicum; assembly: GCA_014905375.1. NCBI lineage: Eukaryota > Viridiplantae > Streptophyta > Magnoliopsida > Lamiales > Orobanchaceae > Phtheirospermum > Phtheirospermum japonicum. The sequence continues at coordinate 420,617 of BMAC01000064.1, read as the reverse complement.
CACGTTTAATCTCAGTTTTTGAGTGTTGTGCTTTGTAGCTACATTTTTGAAGACTCGAGGTTATTTTTATTGAAGATGGCAAATTATCGAGTTAGTTCGCCATATGATGACCCTTACGCTCCAACTCTCGATTGTCAAGTCCCTCCATCGTATTATGACCCGTATGCTCCGAGCGCTCAAGAATGGGCCCATTCTTTTGACTATCCCGGCCCATATCCTTCATATTGCTGTAATCCGAGCATGGATTTTTATTCACCTTCTTTTGGGTATTATGATCCGGGTCTTGACGATTCCATTCTCCGAGCTACGACGTTTACACTCCACCCACATCCAATGCGTATATTTCGAGGGACGATCATTACGTCACTATTTCTCAAGATCTTTTAGCCGAGATTGTGGAAGCTACTCGACGTATGGATGAACACATAGAATGTATGGATGAACGCATAAAACGCCTTGATATTCAATTAGAGAAATTTGATAGCAAGGTGTATTATCTAGACCAACCTTGTCATGAGGAGTTGCCTTTCTTTGATATGAAAAAATTCCGCCTTTGTTGATGGCAATTCTAGCATTGATGATATTTTGAATGAGGTGTGCGAAGATGTGAAATTTGTGGGTGAGAATAATGAGGTGGAAGTCGGTATTGTCTCTCCCGTGCTTTTTGAGGATTATATACACGACTGTGTGGGAGAGTTGCATTCGGGTAAGTTTATTGAATCTCATGCCGTGACTCTTGATTCTTTGTACGAACATGAGAAGGAGGTGTTTGAAGAGGAAATTTAAAAGGATCCCATTTGCATCTCGGGACATGCTTTTTGTGCCCGTCTTGGTGATTATCATCGCCAATTCTTGCTCTTAGAGAATACTAAGGCGTGCACAATCGTCAGTTGTTTTTAGACCCGGGATGACATCGAATGGACGCCGTCAAGCTAAAGACGTAAATCAAGCGCTTCTTGGGAGGCAACCCAAGCCTTTTAACTTTATTTGTTTTTTTTGTGTTTTTGTTTCTTTTTGTTTTAGGTTCCCCTCGACTTTGAAGCCCGTTAGATGATCTTGGATGCTCAAGTCATCATCACAAGCGTGATTTCAGGGACGTATCTCTCCTTCTCTTATCTTTTACCATACTTAGCTTAATTTTTCATTTTATACAATGTGGACATTGTATGGTTTAAGCGTGGGGGGGTTTTTCCTTGGTTTGGATAGTAATTTTTGTATGCTTGCTTGTGGTTGATTTGAGTTGTGTGTATTGATATTGATTAGAACCTTGACGAAGTGACATGGTTAGATGCTTTGGTTAGGATATTTAGACTTTCGTTGGAACAATAGTGTAATTGTGGGGAATGAAGTGTAAATAGTCTATGAAGTGTCTTTTCTTCTGTTTTATTCTTGTTTCGTTCCAAAGAGTTGAATACTCTTTACTAGCCCCATTTTTAGTTAACCTCTATAGGATTTTATGTAATTTTTTCTTTTTATTTTGGAGACGTTAAAACTCCACGTGCGTTATTGAAGAATGTTATCAGTTGCACTTAGCAACGTAAGATTGGAGTCAATGAGCTCTCGTTGTTGATTGATGTAAATTATGTTCGTTTTGTACCTTATCTCTATGGGTACTCATAAAAAATATATAAAAAAAAAGAAAGAAAAAGAAAAATAAAAAAAGAGAGAAAAAGAAAAAAGAAAAAAAAATAAGTACAAGAAGAGAAAACCTTGTACAAGTTGAGTTTTTATTTTAATTTTTTATTTTTTAGATTTTATTGTTAAAGAGGTGTATTGATGACTGGGCTAGTCGGGTGAGGACTTGGCGGTTTGAGCAGGGATAGACTTTGGCCGAGGCATGGATGACTGACGTACATGGAGGTCAACTCGTTACTTTTAGGTGTTCAGAAGCTAGTCTGGATCTCTTATCTCAAAGTTATCGTGTTGTCCTTTTAGTTGAGTTTTAATCAATCTAATGCATTAACTTCTTGAATCATATGAATGCATTAGTGATTAGGTCATCGGGTAATTAGCTTTCTCTTGTCTACGTCTAGATTAGATTTTGCTTGAGGACAAGCAAAAAGCTAAGTGTGGGGGAGTTGATTTGTACATATTTGTATGTGATTTTCATGTGTTTTTTCATCGTATGTATTGTGCTTTTAGGGTGTCTAGGTTTATCTTTTTATCATTTTTCTTCCTTTTGATGTTATTCGTCTCGTTTGGTGTTTAATGTGTTTTTACTCTATTATATATAAAATAATCTAATTTTGCTTTATTTTAGTATTATAGCTCGAGACGACGAAGATTGGACGAGCAATGTACTGTGCTGACACTGGGTATCAGTCTGACACTGGGTTACCCATTGTCCGAGTCATGCCGACACTAACTGCCGACGCCCGCAACCTACACCTGCATCGATCGACGCACCGTCGACGCTCCAGCAGTTTGAGCAGTTATTTTTGGAAAATCTATAAAAGGCCGGTGGTTTTCTTCATTTGAGAGTGCTGGGACGAGGGGGAAAGGTTAGAATAATTTAGAGAACCCTCGGTTCATGCCCCGTTAAATTCATGCAAGATTAACGTTTAACAATTCGTAGTTTCATCATTTATATGCTGTCTGACATTCAAGACCGCTTCTCGACGCTGAAGTTCGTTAAATGGTTGATGCTTTTCTAGATTATAGGTTTTTCTGCACCTTTTTATTTGCTTTATGTATTTGGCTTTGACTATCGTCGGATGTTGAAGTTGAACTTCAGTTTCATTAATTTAGTTTCCCTTGTTCTTCTTGTTTTCAGTTTGCTTAGTAGTTCCCCCCCCCCCCCCCCCCCCCATACACAAAAATAAGCAAATC
>BMAC01000064.1:388104-417479 GCA_014905375.1 Phtheirospermum japonicum | reverse complement strand
GCAAGAGAACGGAGCTATTGTAGGCGATAAGCTGACTCGAGTCGAATCACAAGGAAGACTAATCGGAAACTATTTCGGTGTTCGATTTTACGTACATAGAAACGAAAATAAAAACTAAAACTAAACACTCGATCAAATAGAGTTTGAGGTGTTCTAACATCTACGAGTAATAAAATTTAAAAGCTTTAAAACGATTAATAAAAGCAAGGGTCTAGTGCGCCAGAATCGTCTCCACGACGGGGTTGTCAATCTCGATGGTTCTAAACGACCCTAAGCACACTAGACCGATAAACTTAGCCAACAAGCATCATCATATTCAAAAGCATAATTTCAGCAATTAAAAGAATGAGAATTACCAAGAATCTAAACGTTTAATCTGGTCGAATTGTTATAGGTAATCGGCCAGATGTGTGCAGGTAACCGATCTGATTCCTTGTTAGTGTTATCATCCGACCGGATCAGAGTAGGTGTCCAGGATGACTAAACAAGCTGTAGCACCATCCGACCAGATGAGTACTACATCCGACCGGATTGTGGTGAAACCTGATGGTCATGTTTTGTGCATGCATAGTTTCAGTCGTTTCGGTCGAATAGTTATGTTTGAGTTTTTATTTCATATCAACGTACGTTGAAATCATTCCCTTGCTTATTTATGTTTGTACTGGCTTGCGTGTCAGAATTATGTATTTTATGATTTGTCATCAGTTTCTTATGAGCTTGTTTAAGTGAAAAAGTTTTTGAAAGCCTACTTATGTATATATTTATTTAAAACATCACTTAGTCATTAGAAATTTTGCGAAGCTTTTAAACTCGATCACCTTGTTTTCAAAAGTTTGAATAAAATCCCAGTAAGGAGCCCTGTGTGTTTATTAACTTTTTGTGCTTTGATAAACGCTGTTTGATAAACGCAGCAATCCGGAGTTCGTGACAAGCTTCGAAATCCATTGCATATAGTATATTCTCTCCGGAATTGCTGGAAATAGTATAACTTTCACTTTTCGTGTGGATCAATCTTTAGTTTGGTTTTTGTAATCTCTAAACTCTCTTCTAATTCGTAGTTGTAAATCTTTCGCTTGTTTATTTCTTGAGTTGATACTTGGTTTTAGGATATTGAGTTTTTTTTGGATCCTTGTGAATGAATTGGTTCATATACTAAGCTTCGTGTTGGTAAATTAATTTGATATTATTCTTGCTTTCATTTGATTTTTAGTCTGATAATTAATCTTAAATAGAATTATAGTTCGTTAATGCTTTTTATATGTTCGATTAAATGCATGTATGAAGTTGGTAGTTTAAATTTCTCGTTAAGTCTTGAATAGCTTATAAATTAGTTTTATAATTTCATTGTTAAGTTCTTGCATAGAGATTGACACTCTCGTTGCGAGATTAGTTTTAAATTCTAGTTCGTTAAAAACAATCAAAACAAAAACCCCTTTCGATCGTGTGTTCAGAGTTAGAACAATAAACATTGTCAACTCCGTATTTCCACTCCTCGAAAGAATCAACTTAGTTCAACTATCCAGTTTACAGTGACTTTGTTCTCTTGCGGGTGAACTTGTTTTCAAAACGTAGACGCGCATTGTTTACCTTGATTTTTAATTTTGAAAGAAGCAAAAGGTTTGACTCAGATTCGATAAGTGTTTTTAGAAGGATCTAAAGTCACATGTGTACATTTGATTTTGGAAATAACGATAGGCACATATAAAACCCGATTCTGACTATATTCAGAATAAAAACCACTATAATTAAAAATGAGCCCCCTCGAGCCTTTATTTCGTCTCTTTGTTAGCCACGAGCATAATTATAGCTCTTATTTCATTTAAAAGTATTAGAGGAGAGTTTATTTTTCATTGGGATATTGAGATTGGATGATTGCATGGTGGAATTAGAATTAAAAAAATTATTGAAATAATGTAATTAAGGATGCTTAATTCATCAGAGCATCCAGATGCTAAGAATAAATCTTATTCATAAAGGCAAGTGAGTACTGTTAGTACGGGTTTTGGGGTAAGAATAACCTGTTAGTACGGGTTTTCGCACTGTTCCATTAGCTTACAAATAGAATTTGTGGTTGGACCACTTGATTTTATTTACCAAAGTACCCATAAAATATCTAATAACTTGGACCTAAAATTAATTAGATAGAACCCATTAACATTTAATTATTTAGCCCAACTCTTCTTCAGCCCGTCAACTGTGTCGGCCCAAAAGCTTCCTTTTTACTTGGTTGGTTAGCCCGCTCCTTACCCGTAGACTGATCCAAACCCTCACTCGGTTCCCATTTCCTATTACCTTGTTCACTGCCCTTGCCAAAACTTGCATTTTTATCCCCTTGTTCTAAATTAGGTTTTAGTTCCTCTCCCGTCTCATCTCCTTTCTTTTCCAATCCCGAATTCACCCTCAATTTCATAACAATTCCCCCTTCATAGATAGATCCTTGACCCCAAGGATCAAATTTTGGAAATTTTCTCCGTATAAACTTCATATCCTCCCACGTCGCATCCTGTGGGGCAGTGTTTGACCATTGCACCAGTACATGGTCCACGTCTTCACCGTTGCGTTCAACAATTCGAGTTCCCAAAGCTGCGACTAGTTTAATTAAGAAGTCCCCCTCAGAAGTGGTTGCTGGTAATTCCGGTGTGACGCGGGCGCCGGTCCCTATTTTTGGTTTAAGGAGCAAAATGTGAAAAACCGGGTGGATGCGTGACCCTTCTGGTAGATCCAAACAGTAAGCAACCTGTCCTATCTTCTCTGTTACTTTGAAAGGGCCATAATTTTTAGCTGCTAATTTGAGATTTCTTCTGAGTGCGACTGAATTTTGCCTGAAAGGTTGTAACTTCAAAAAGACCTCATCCCCAATTTCAAAACTTCGATCTTGCCTTTGTCTATTTGCATACATCTTCATCCTTTGTTGTGCTTGTGAAAGATTCTCTTTGATAATTTGCTTTGTTGTCTCCCTCTGCATTACTAGTTGCTTAGCATCTGCATTCTCACTACATGCATACTGTTCTACACTCCCTACTGGTGGGGTGTACCCATATAAAGCTTCAAAAGGTGTGGTCTTTAAGCTACTATGGTAATTTGTGTTGTACCAAAATTCATCCAAACTTAACCATTTTGCCCACTCTTTTGGAGTGTGGTGCAGCATGCACCTAATGTAGTTCTCTAGGCATTGATTTACCCTTTTAGTTTGCCCATCTGATTGGGGGTGATATGCAGTTGACATGTTCAGTTGGACCCCCAACAATTTAAACAATTCCCTCCAAAAAGTACTGGTAAAGACCTTGTCTCTGTTTGATACTATGTGTGTTGGTAATCCATGCATTTTGTAGGTAGTGTCTAGGAATAGGTTTGCCACTGTGAGTGTAGTGAAAGAGTGGGATAAAGCAGAAAAATGTGCATACTTAGTTCGCATGTCCACCACTACCAGTATGACATCTTTTCCCTGTGATTTTCGCAAACCCTCAATAAAATCCATAGATATATGGCTCCATTCCTGTTCAGGAATAGGGAGTGGCTGTAGTAGTCCAGGATACCCACCATGATCTGATTTACTCCTCTGGAAAACCTCACACTCCCTTACCCACAACTTCACCCTTCATCCATTGCCAATAAAAAACCCTTTTTGTCCTCATGTAAGTGCCTAGTACCCCTGAGTGGCCCCCATAGGCTAAATTGTGCATGGCAGTTAAGATCATCCCTTTCAAGTTGATTTCATTCCACACACATAACCTACCCTTGTACCTGATCCAATCCCCCATCATGGTAAAATCAGGAAATACAGTAGGGTCTAAGATCTTGGCTAACATAATTTTCTTAAAAAAAATTCTTAAAAAATTCATCATCAGTGTAGCTCTAGATAACCTCCTTTATCCAATCTGGGACAAGTGTAGTGATAGTAGTGCAGGTTACCTCATCTGATCCCCTCCTAGATAAGGCATCAGTTGCCTTGTTCTCCACCCCCTTTTTATATTGTATCTCATAATCTAATCCCAAAAGTTTGGTCATCCATTTTTTCCTGGGTTCGGGTCATCACCTTTTGATCCAGCAAATATTTGAGTGCTTGTTGATAAGTTTTAATTACAAATTTGCCCCCATGCAAGTAATATTTCCACTTGTCCACAACCATGAGGACTGCAAGGAACTCTCTTTCATAAACAGAGAGTGCCTGATTCCTTAGGCATAACACCTTGCTCAAAAAGGCCAGTGGTCTACCATCTTGCATTAATACTGCCCCTATTCCTTTCCCACTGACATCAGTCTCCAAAATGAATTTTTTTGAGAAATCAGGTAGGGCTAGAACTGGTGTTGTAGTCATGGCATGTTTTAGTCTTTCAAAAGCTTCTTGTGCCTCTGGACACCACTTAAATTGGTCCTTCTTTAAGATTTCAGTCAATGGTCTTCTCATAACTCCATAACCCTTGACAGATTTTCTATAATACCCAGTCAGCCCTAGGAAACCTCTAAGTTGTTTCAGTGTCTTGGGAATGGGCCAATGAACCATGCTGGTTATCTTTTGTGGGTCAGTGGATACCCCGTCTTGGGAAATAATATGCCCAAGGTATTCTACCTCTGTTTGACAAAAACTGCATTTGCTAGCCTTAGCATACAGCTTGTTCTGTCTTAGTATTAATAACACCTCCTCCAAATGTTCCAGATGACTTTCCCAATCCTTACTGTACACCAAAATATCACCAAAGAATACCAACACACTTTTTCTTAGATGTTTCGTAAAAACCTTGTTCATGAGTGATTGGAAGGTAGATGTGGCATTACAAAGCCCAAGTGGAATGACGAGGAATTCATAGTGACCATTATGTATACTAAAAGCAGTTCGGAATCTGTGCTCAGGTTTCATTAGAATCTGGAAGTAGCCACTCCTTAAATCTATCTTTGAGAAATACCTTGCCCCATTTAATTCATCCAGCAGCTCATCAATTACTGGTATAGGGTAATCATGTTTGACTGTGAGTCCATTCAAATACATGTAATCAACACATAACCTCCAGGTGGAATCCTTTTTCTTTACTAAGATCACTGGTGATGCAAAAGGGCTTCTGCTGTCTTGAATGATCCCTGCTTCTAACATTTCTTTGATCAACCCCTCAATAGCCTCCTTGTGTTCATGAGTAGTTCTATAGGGATACTAGTGCTTTGGTGTGCTTCCTGGCTGATTCGAACTTTTGTGTACCTACTTTATAAATATTTGCCAATTATTCAAAAGCTCGCTCGCAAGAGTACGAGTTCGCATGTAGGTTCGTATGTTGAACCGAGTCGATCTCTCGAGGAAAACTAGATTCAGAAGTGTTTCTTGTGTTTGTCGTTCACGAATAAGAAATAAAATAAAATCCTAATCTAAACACATAAATGCAATAAATTGATCTAAATGAAGAATAATTAAAAATTAAGAGTTTTGAAAAGATTTTGAAAACAAGGGTTCTAGAGCTTCGAATCGTTTCCACGATCTATTGGGATAAACCCAATTGATGGTTCACGGCGATTCTAGGCTCTAGACCCATAGATCTAGCCAATCAATCTCATCAATATCATCGTAAACCTAACACAATCATCATCATACTCAAGATCCATACAAATCATCAAACATGGGGGTTTGTTAGTTGGAGTTGAATTATTCTACATTAACTAGCAAGCATAAGAATTTAATTAATCTAATTAAACGAAAGCATAAGAACTAATTAAACTATATTAAAATGAAAGTAATTAAAGACTTACTAATTAAACTATGAAGAACAGCAGCGTTTCGGTGTCGAAATCTTGAATCTAAGCTATCTAATCTATCTAAAAACTAATCTAAACAAATCTTGAGCTAGAGATTTAAAACTAAGAAATTAAAAGAAAAACTAAGAAAATAAAATGGCACTCTTGGGGTTGTCAACCCCCAAAAGGCCTTAAAAACCCTAGGAATAATGTGTATTTTTGAATGTGAGGGGTGGGGGGTATTTATAGGTGTGGGTGGCTTAGAAAAGGGGTCAAAATTAGGGTTTCCGCCCCTTCTAGGACGTTCAGTACTTTCCATACCAGTTGAGCCCAGAAACGACCCTTCTAGAAGGCCCAGAATCAGGAGGTGCTGCCAGCCCAGCTTTCTATACCGGTTGGGCCCAGAAACATCCCTTCTAGAAGGCCCAAAACTGTCATTTCTTCAAATCGCGGTCCGTTTTCGCTGAAACTCTACTCGTTTGCCCATTCTTGACTACGTCCAAATCTAAATACCTCAAAATACCTAAAATAAATATAAAATTAATTAAAAAATGATAAAATAAGTTGGAGATAAGAAATTACGAAAATATGCTCAATCTATCCAACTTTCACCGAAAACACTAACTAAAACGAACTACAATACTAATTAAAATCAAGACAAATTCATGTTAATCAACTACCCCACGCTTAATTGGTTTGTTCGTCCTCGAACAGACGTTATTTCAAAGTATAACAAGAAAGAAAATAGGCTCAGGCAATGAGTCGTGCGTTGCTACATAGTTAATTTTGAAAATATAAGTACAAGTCACGCAAAATCAAACACTCCACCTTTATTACATTATCACTTCAAAAACAAATTCATGCATCCTCTCAAAAGGAATATATAAGGGTGATCACTCAAAGCACTCAAGCAGTTGCTACATAGGATGTGTATACACTCAAATCATACAAATACATGCACAATAAATAAGCACAGAAAATCAATCTMTTTTCAATSRMAAATTAAGTGTGTTATCAAACTAAGAATCGGAAAAGGTCTTTTCGGGTTGTAATGTAAGGCTCTTTGGACGGGTATGGAATATATAAGTCGTGTGGCTAAATAACTCACCCAACCTAATCTAATCACGAAGCAATACTTCACCTCGTTCAAAARTAAAAACCTCACTAAGCACTCATAACGTAGCCTTTAAATATAGGCTATTTCTCAACTCCATACTCTAAAACCGACTTGAAGCTCAAACCACTTAAACACAATTGAAGCTTATTATATGCTTCTACACAACTCGTGCCTTTTAAACATTAGGCTTCRTAATAAAAATAAAYAATAAAYACAAGCCTTAATTAGCGCGTAGGCAATGACTWAAYACGAAACAACAAGACTCACCATCCTTTTTTTCTTCTTCTTTTTATTTTTTTTTCATTTCCCCCTTATTATAATTTTTATAGGGTATATATTTTTTTTCTTTTTTTTATTTCCTCTTTCTTTTCGGATGGTGGTCGTTAAAAATTCATAAATCCCTAATAARATTTCCAAAACACTAATAACCAATAAAAATTAACTAACTCCTACCCCACGCTTTTAATGGGTTTGTAGGGGTCGACTCAATAAGATCACTCAAGGCTATAGGCATGGATTATTTGGCTATGAGGGGATCATTCGGAATTTATAGTGGCTAATATATATGAATATGGCCGGAAATAGGGTTTTATTTGTGCCTTAACCTCATTTTCAAAGTCAACTACACACAGCGATTTCAAAAAGATATCAAGACTGAAACTTATTCAAGTATATGCAATGATAAGGGGTGGGGGGTATTTATAGGTGTAGGTGGCTTAGAAAAGGGGTCAAAATTAGGGTTTCCGCCCCTTCTAGGACGTTCAGCACTTTCCATACCAGTTGAGCCCAGAAACGACCCTTCTAGAAGGCCCAGAATCAGGAGGTGCTGCCAGCCCAGCTTTCTATACCGGTTTGTCCCAGAGCATCCCTTCTAGAAGGCCCAAAACTGTCATTTCTTCAAATCGCGGCCCGTTTTCGCTGAAACTCTACTCGTTTGCCCATTATTGACTACGTCCAAATATAAATACCTCAAAATACCTAAATTAAATATAAAATTAATTAAAATATGATAAAATAAGTTGGAGATAAGAAATTACGAAAATATGCTCAATCTATCCAACTTTCACCGAAAACACTAACTAAAACGAACTAGAATACTAATTAAAATCAAGACAAATTCATGTTAATCACTGGCTTCAGGACAATCTGTTGTTCAACTACCCTCCCTGGTGGCAGCCCAGTAGGTTCCTCAAATACATCACAGTACTTGTTCAATAGTATGTTTATATCCTCACCAGTCTCCCCATGTTCTTCCTTTGCTATGGTTACCCAATACACCTCTTCAACTTGAGTAAATTTTTCCTCATGTATCATTTTGTATAAGGAGTGACCAGAAATGAACCTGCAATCAGCTGTAGAGGTAATAGCCTGAATTCTTACCCTTTTACCCCTGAGAGTCACTGTAAAAGCCATCTTGGCACAGTCTAATTCAATGGGAGTACATGATTTAAGCCAATCCCTTCCTAGAATGAGGTCACACCCCTCATTCTGCAGCACCCTCAGAGAATACGTGAACTGGTGTCCCTGCATTTCCCAACTAAAATCCTTCACACACTGATTACTCACCATTTTTTGACCATTAGCAACTTTCACAAGTAAGGGTTTAACTGAACTGAGGTGACAACCTAGCTGTTTGGCAGTTCTTTCCTGAATGAAACTCAGGGTGCTCCCTGAGTCAATTAAAATGTGTAGTTTCTGTTCCTTTTGTTGTCCACACACTCTCATAGTGGTAACTCCATCCTCCCCTCAAATGGCATTTACAGACATCTACACCTCATCCATGCTTTCTGGAAAATCAGTGTCATCCCCATCCTCAGCCTTCAAATAAGATAGTTCTTCCACCTCAGTCATAATCATATAACTAATCCAGTTCTTACATCTGTGGCCTGGTATGAATTTCTCATCATAATTGTAACATAGTCCTCTATCCCTTCTTGAAGCCATCTCACTTGAGGTCAACAGTTTGGTAGGGGGTTTCTAGTTGAAGGTATTAGCTATTTTTCCAAATGTGGAAGAGTCTGTATTCTTAGAGTGTGGAAAGGTAGTATATCTGGTGTTCCCTTTCAATTTTTTTGTGATGGCATCCAAGGTAATTAACTGGTTCCTGCCCAAATCTATTGCCTGCTGTAGTGTAGTAGGTTCAAACATGGTAATGAAAGCCTGCACATCTTCAGATAACCCACTGATAAAACTAGCTATAAAATACTCATCTGAGTACCCTTGATTAATCATCAACATACATGCTCTGAGTTCCTCAAGTTTTTCCCCATATTCCATGTAAGAACCTACAAGCTTAAGTTTATTGAATTCTGCAATGATTTTAGTTTGCTTGAGTTGTTCAAACCTGGCTGAAATAATGTCTAGAAATTGTGCCCAAGATAAATCAGCCTGATTAACCCCAAAGTTTTGGTACCACTGGGCTGCTTTTCCCTCAAAATGAATAGCAGCCAGTGTAACATTTTGTGCATCAGTCATAAAGGGCACCAACTTAGAATATCCATTACATTTCAGCATCCATGACCTGGGTTGTGTTCCATCAAAATGGGGAAAATCAATCTTGGGTAGTGGGCTTGTGGTGTGATTACATGCATACTCAATCTGTTGTTTAATCCTGGATGTATTTGTTTGATTCCCAGTTTGTGTTACAGGGGTTGAAAAAGGTCTGCCCAAAATAGACCCTCCTTCCTCTTGATTCCTACTTGGGAAGCAAAGACTTATTTCACACGGATACTTTCCGAAGTTTTGTGTGTGTATAAGAAGAATGTAGGCTTCCCGCCTTGACTCTATTTAGGGTCCAATTTATAAGACAACCAATTAGAAAGCCTTGAATTCTGTATTTTCTTACCAATCATTGTTTCCTTTAAACAACTTCAAGACATTAGTGTCACTATTTTTCACTGTCTTTATCGTGACTTTTTACTGATAGATAGGGAATATGATCTTATTACATGGTCTGTGAAAAATTTTGTATGTGAAAGAGACTTTTTAATATCAACCAATAATCCTTCCTTTCTTTACAAACTGGAATCTTTTTCAGACTCCAAATTCCAGATAATCAAATGAAGACTAAAGGTTTTTGTTATCCCGAATGGCCTTGCTGTCCGTAGAGCTATCATATTTTCTGAAATGAAGCACATAACACAATGGCCATAGTTGTAGTAACAAACCTTCCAGATATTCAAATGTTTGATATGAATATCGGATTAAGTTGTCTTGTGAAAATCTCAAGCACATGGTTGTCCTTATCCACAAAATGTTATCAGATAAAATATAATTTTTATCTTGCTTGCGTCAATTTTTGTGTTTAAAAATGTTTTTGTATCATCATTTGATGAGGTGTTTTGTAGAGGGGTTCTATAGGTGGAATGTCATCCAGATTTAAGGTGACGTTGCTCGAGTCATCGGGACTCAGTGTACAAATGTTGTAATAGGCCACATTTTGGTAAAAGAGGATATTGTAGCTAGGCACCATTAGAATCACACACCTGAGTATTTCAAAAATAGATAAATATTCCCTTGGTTAAAAACTATGAATTGGGATTATTTCAAAAACTACCCCTGAAGTTTAGTTAATTTCAAAAAGCCCCAGTTGTCTTTCCAAATAGATAAATATTCCCTTAAGAACTCACAGTGGCTAAAATTTAAATATTGGATAATTAATGAACTATCAAAATAATAATAGTAATATAAAAAAAATGATAATTTAGACTCACACTGGCTGATTCACATCTGGCCCTCACAGAAACCCTAGCTCTTTTATTTGGTGGAGAATAAATATTGCTCATAAGCCCTTGCAAATTATTATTGGTTTGTTGATGGCCTTTTATTGATCCCATCGTTTCGTCTTTATTTTTCTCCATTAATTTTCTTACGTCTTCGACTTCCGATAGTTTGCTCGAACCGCTTTGGAACCTCAAAGACAACCCTAGTTCATCGTTAATTTCACCATTTTTGTGTGATAATATTTTTTGTGCTGAAATCATTTGGTTGTTGAGTTGATGACTTGTCCTTGGACTATTATTGGAATCCTTGATCAAAATAAATAATTAAAAATAAAGATATATATGTATTTTCAATTATAATCAAATAATTAATTTAAAACATATCTTTTGGCCCTAACCTTATTATTAATTTGTTGAAATATTGAGAATCTTGCATGTAGATCACTGTAATTCTTCATAGTTTGCTCGACCACGGTTCAGGCTCAATATAAATCACTTTATAATATATAAATATTCCCTTGATTAAAAACTATTAATTGGGATTATTTCAAAAACTACCCCTGAAGTTTAGTTAATTGCAAAAAGCCCCAGTTATCTTCCCAAATAGATAAATATTCCCTTGATGTTTGTATTTAATGAACTAAAACACCCATCTTGAGGGTGCATTCTGTTTTTTACAAAGTAAGTGATTTTTTCTTTAATTAGATTATACATTTGGGGTGGTTTTTGTAATTATCCATTTTTCTTTAAGTTTCTGCACATGAGATTTTTGGCTGCAAAATATTTTACCTTATGGAGAAGAAAATTGATATTGTCTATGCGTATGGTGAGATCACTTGGTACATCTGATATAACTGTCCTGAACTAAGCTATCCAGAAATTAGATTAGCTAATACTATTAATTCCATAATTGTAATTACTAATTAATTATATGCAGTTGCAAAAATCTGTTTACGTACCTAGTTGATTCCTCTGTGTAGAAAGTTTCTGGACGATGAAGAAATGAAAGTTTATAATGTGATTTTGGCGTGTATTTATTCGGGATTAATTCTTGCACCACTGCCTTGCACAACTTTGCTAACACACTATCGTTAATGCCCATCCACCTGTCCCACATCCTTTCGTTGATTCCTATCCTTCCTCTTGCACACTACATGTATTCGGTCTATATAAAAGCTCCACCAATATTGAAGAAACGGTAACAATATTATATTCATTCAAAACCATAAATTAAATAAGCCTACACTAACACACAAGATAAAAAAAATGTTGGGTACACCCATCATAGTTTTACAAACAGTTCTAATTAGAAAATAATTTGGTGATAGCACCTGTTAATGAATGATAAACAACATTTTTCACTGATAATTAGAATCACTTAGATTGTATATTAGCAGTCATGGAATCTAAAAAAAGCATCACTGGAATTCTTACAAACTGTAGTGTTACTGAAGGTCTTAGATTTTTGATCTAAAGAGAGTAGTAATAAGAAGTGGAGTGTCATTTTTAGGGTGTGTTTTTTTTTTCTCCAATTTTTATGCTTCTTTCATTAATCTCTTTTTGGATGGAAAAATGAAGTTATGATATTTTCTGCATATCTGGTTCTGAAAAGCATTATTATTTGATGAGGGAATTAAAGTTCCTTGTGTGCTCATTTACCATCATATGTTGCATCATGCTCATTAAATTCTATTTTAGCATCAATCACAGATACGCACCAATTTTGCAAATTCTTGCCTTATATGCAATAAAATAGGAGTTGGAAAGTTTATTTAGTTTATTTACTAACTATTAAAAGGATCATAGGACTCGCGCAAATTCCGACTTTTACTATTTTAATTAACTTATGTTTCATTAAGATTAAGACGATAAGAATGCGAAATTCTGGTATAATTCTTTCACCTTGGATTTATTTTTTTATTTAAGAAAATATTGTGATAATTGTATGAAAAATAAATAGATTACTTTTGAATTTGATAGGATTTGGGATGAAAATGTTAGATAATGAACAGATGTCATTGATAACTAAAAAAAGCAGATGTGATTGATAACTAAGAAAAAAACCAGAGGTTAAGTAAATAGTGCATTTATGACCCTTAATGACTAATATCATGTTTATTCGAGTGGAGTTGTAACCAAATAAATATAAAAAAAACTACATAAATGTTTTTGTTAATAGTTATAAACATTGTTTGGAAAATCGGACTTAACGGTTCTACAAGTTTAGCCTAGTAGCCTTGCAAAGAAATGTATACATCCCGATGAGCTCTAGTTAGCTAGTTTTAATTAATTAATTCCAAGAATGGTTCGTAGGCCGTTCGAAAATCCAAGGAAGAGGCATAAGAAGGGTTATGGTCACCCGATGAAGATCAGAAGCTGAGAAATTATATACTGCTCTACAGCACTAACCTTTCTGGCTATTATTGAAAAGGAAAATGTGATCAGATTAGTTGACTAATTTGATCACATATCTAATTAGTTGACTAATTTATGTGATTAGATTAGTTGACTAATCTGATACTTCCCAGCTCCACTTCTAATTTCTCCTTCTCCCATTCTTACTTGTTCACCTACATCAATCCTCTAATACACAAAATATTGTTTAGGGGTGGATCGAAGTTGGATGTACGGGCTTCGGAACACTACCACATATTTGGCAGGAGTGCATGAATTCATTGAAAAAGTCGTTGCATATCAAAAACAAAGAGGAGGTGAGAGAATTTTGTACCCTTATTCAGTTTGCCGCAACCTGAGTAAGGAAACCGATGTGCTAAAGATTTATGACCATTTGTTCGAACGAGGATTCAGAGATAATTATTATGTTTGGACACTTCATGGAGAGGTTTTGTAGAAGGCGATGCTACTACTTCTCCACAAGCTTATTCTGTAAATTTGAAGAGGAAGGCCGATGAGATTGCGAACACTAGTAATATTGGTGCTCATAACGAAGATGCTTCAAACCATGCGGCTGACAGTGAAATTAACAAATTTGAAGACGATCGAACCAATGATTTGGTGACCGATGTTCAAGAATATTTTGATTATCAACCAAAAGCATATGAAAGTTTGATGGCTGCAGTGAATCTTCCCTTGTCTCCAAATTCAACATTTTCAAAGTTATCAGCCATATTGAAGTTATTTCACATGAAGGTGAAGCATGTATGGAGTAATGAAAGTTTCACAGAATTATTGGAATGTCTTGAAGAAATGTTTCCTGGGAACACGCTTCCTTCAACGAACTATGAAGCAAGAAAACTATTGTGCCCTGTGGGAACAGAAATTCAGAAAATTTATGCATGCCCGAATGATTGTATCTTGTATAGCAAGGCTTATGAGGACTTGGATGAATGTCCAAGATGCCATCTTTCACGGTACAAGAAAAAGTTGACTGCAACTTGTGTCACTGAAAGTGGAAAGAATCGAATACCAGCGAAGGTTCTGTGGTATCTTCCGATAATACCCAGGTTCAAGAGGTTATTTTCAAATGCAAAAGATTCTAAACTTTTGGTATGGCACGCCGAAGATCAAAAAAAAGATGGATTTTTGAGACATGTGGCCGATGCTCCACAGTGGAAGCAAATCGATTTGAAATACTCAGAATTTGGGAAGGATCATAGAAACTTGAGACTTGGCTTATGCACAGATGGTATGAATCCACACGGCACTCTAAGTAGTCAACACAGCACTTGGCCCGTTTTATTGACAATTTATAACTTGCCACCGTGGTTGTCGATGAACCGAAAGTACATTATGCTTTCTCTTCTAATTTCTGGTCCAAAGCAGCCGGGCAACGATATCGATGTTTATCTTGCTCCGCTTATTGATGATTTGAAATTGCTTTTTAGCGAAGGTGTATCCACTTATGATGTGAACACCAAAACAAACTTTCAGTTGTGTTGTAACGCCCCGATTTCACTTTAGTTTAAAAATGATTTATATTTTTAAAGTAATTAAATATAGAAATCTTGGCGTCACAATAAATGTCAAATTTCGTAATTTTAATATGAAAGATCAAAAGAAAATAGAAAATTTTCTTTAGGTTCAAAATTACGCAGCGGAAAATAATATTCATAAAATAAATATCTAAAACTCCACCAATGGAAAATAATTTAAAAAAAACACGCATTTATGTCTAATTCGACTTGTAATCAAAACAATAAAATAATTTAAGAACATAAATTCAGTGTCAAWGTTTTATTCATTTCCTCGTCTCCCATTCACTCGATATCGTCGTTGGTACCTGAAAAAAAATATCGTTGATTTGGGATGAGCTCAACGTACTCAATATTTACACCGACATTTCCATGCAAAATCATACAACTCAAATATAGCACAATTAACCATAGAATTCGCAAATTTTAACGTCGAAAAACAGTTGACTGCAGCTAAAACGCGGCGAGTTTCCTCGATGACACTTTAGGTCATAGGCACATAAGGCCCCTGGTTTTAATAAATGGGTATAGCACGCCGGGATAAACCCGATGATAACTTTCGGTCACAGACAACTTTAGGTCTACGTCTATATTAGATTTTATAAACATCGAATTTCATGATACACATAGCACGTAGATTTAAGAATGTAAAATTGAACATAGACAAGTCGATGGTCCCTACCTCATAAATATGTCGTGGAAAGTCGAGTGATATGCATGTAGTTGAAATCCTAAGTCCCCTTAATGCTCGTCACCTAATAAATTAGAAAAATATATTTAATTAGTATTTTTCATATTTAAAATAGTAATAATAATAATAATAGTAATATTAATAACAATATTAATGATAATAATAATAATAATAATAATAATAATAATAATAATAACAATATTAATGATAATAATAATAATAATAACAATAATAATGTTAATAATAATAATATAATAGCAATAATAATTAAAAAGGACTGGAGTGCAGTTTTGTAATATAGTTTGGGGCTGGATTGGGGGTTATTGGAAAACTGGGGGCTCAATTGAAAAGGTGGGAAGAGGCTGGGGGTCAAATTGGAAGTATTTGGGAAATGGGCTGGGTACAAAACCAATAGCCCAGCCCTAATTTGACATCAAACCAGCCCATAAATCCCTTCAAACCCGTCTGCCCCTTATCCCTTCTTCTTCCTCTCGTCAAAGCCCGTCTGCCCATTTTTATTTCTTTCTCCCCAAATTCACAAAAGGCGCAGCAATGGCGATCGGACGGCACCCCTTCCCCCTTCCTCGGACGACGGCGACAGCAGCAATTGAGCGGCGGTGGCGGCGCTCAGGCGTCGCTCTCCCTCTCTCTGGGCCCGAGCGAATTTTAACTCGAGGTCTTGGTAGGTGGTGCGACGGCATCCCCAATCTCGTCTCGGCGACGGCGAACGGCTGGGAAGTGGCGAAGAAGGGCGGTGGTTCAAGGCCAGCCACCTATTTCCTCCCTCATCCTTCTTTCACGACGCAGCAACGGGCGGCAAAAAAAAATCGGCGCGGGCGGACGGAGACCGGCGGCTGTGTACAGCAACCGGCAAGGCGACCTTCGCCTTTGATCAATCCGTGGCGGCGGCTCGGGTCGGCTGGGTGGCGATTTGAAATGGAGGATGCTGGACGGCCAGCCTCTCTTTCCGGCTTGGGCGTGCGGCGTTTGACGGAAAGCGGGGCGGCGACTCGGCGAGGGGCAGGCGACTGGTTTGGGTTTATGGGTTTTGGTTGGTTTCGGGTTGGTGACGGAAGTGTAAGTTTTGGTTGCAGGTTTTGCCGGCTTGGCCGTGGTTTGGTTGTGGTTTCAGACGGTTTGCCGTGGTGGTGTGGCTGTCGACGGCAGGGGTGGCTTCGGGTTTGGGTTGACGTAGGTTTGAAACGGGTCGTGGCGGTAGTTGTTTGGAAACGGCGGAGATGAAATCGTGGCCACTGGTGTTTGGTTCGGCCGGTGGTTGCGAAAACGGAGGTGTGGAGTGGCGATTTGAATTGGAGGGTGTTGGACAGAAGGCGTGGAGTTGGTTCGGTGATCCCGTGGTTTGACGTGGCTGTGACGGTATTGAATAAAATAAAGGTACCTTCAGGGTATAGTTCAAATATCAAGAATTTTGTGTCGTTGAAAGATTTAAAATTAGTTGGTATGAAATCTCATGATTACCATATTTTGATGAAACATCTTCTTCTGGTTGCTATCCGAGGGATTCTTCCTAAACATGTGAGGTATGCAATAATGAGACTGTGCTTTTTTCTTAATTCTATATGCAGCAAAGTGATTCATCCGGAGAAACTTGATGAGTTGCAACGTCAAGTTGTTGTTATGCTTTGTCAATTGGAGATGTATTTCCCACCGTCATTTTTTGACATTATGGTGCATCTTGTTGTGCACTTGGTAGGGGAAATCAAAGTATGTGGTCTGGTTTATTTATGATACATGTGGCCATGTGAAAGACATATGGGAAGTTTGAAGTCTAAAGTGAAAAATCGTGGGCGCCCTGAAGGAAGCATTATTAGAGGAGTAATTGATGAAGAAGTGTTGGACTTTTGCACTCCTTACTTGAAGAATGTTGATCATTTATGACTTCCCAAGTCTAAACACGAAGGAAGATTGCAAGGTGTTGGTACAATGGGACGAAAGAAGATGAAAAATGTAGAAGATCATTTACAAAGCAAAGCCCATATTCTTGTGCTGCAACATTTACAAATTGTCCATCCGTATATACAACAACATCAAAATCTTTTGAAATCTCATAATCCTATGAGAGGAGAAGTATGGTTGGCACGTGAACATAATGAAACATTTGCAACGTGGTTTAAGGATTTGATTTTCTCACAAAGTTCTGACTTGTCCGACAATGTGGGATCTGACTTGAAATGGTTAGCTTACTGGCCGAAAACACCAATTTATTCATATGAAGGATATGACGTCAATGGTTATACATTTTACACTTCTCGTCAGGACGAAAAATCTGTAATGCAAAATAGTGGAGTAACATTAGTGGCATCATCGATAGATTATTCTAGCACATCAGATAATAGCCCTATTCTTACACAAATGCCATATTACGGTCGGATTGAGGAAATGTGGGAGCTAGACTATATAGAATTCAAGTTTGCTCTTTTCCATTGTAAATGGATTAATAATTGTTGGGGTGTTAAGCCTGATGAGATGGGCTTCACTTTAGTGGATTTCAGCCATTGTGATTACACAAATGATCCGTTTATACTTGCATCGCAAGCGGAACAAGTATTTTATGTGGAGGATCCTTCCGAAAACAGATGGTCAGTTGTTTTACAAGCAAGTCGAAAGATAGTTAGGATTGAAGGGCAGGTTGAAACGAATGAAAATGAGATACCCTCGTTTTCTATAAGTATACCTCATGTAGATGTGCAGGGTGATCATAATGAAGACGATCTCCCATTTGTGTCGGGACATGACGAGGGATTGTTCATATATTAGTTGTAAGTTTGTCATTTTTAGTAATATCAATAATTAATTATAATAATATGAATACAATATATCATCTCCTTATAAGAAAATGATAAAAATAACATCAATGTGTGTTTATTTATTTTTATTTGACTCGACTCTCATTGTAAATGTTATTATTGCTTTTTATTAAAGTACTTGTTAATAACAAACTTGGTCTTGTATTTATGATGATATGTTTGTATTTATGATGATATATTAAATTGTTTCAGGTATAAGAATTCGTGCGGCGAGGGTGAAGAGCACCACTTGGTTGATACATCTCCAATTCGGAAAAGAAAAAAGGGGAGGGGACCTGCAAAGGGATCTAGTTCCAAGGTAGGACAACCGAGGATAATAATAGATAGATGGGGTTATAATGATCAGCCGCTTGGTGATGACGCGACATCATTCACGACCGATCTCGGCATGTTGGTACGTTCCAGGGTTAATATCAACATGACGTGGGAGGATGTATCTGATGATATGAAGGATCAAATGTGGGCCGAGATTCGGGTAAGTAAATGTAGACTAAACTTTTCATATTTTTAGAAATCAATTTTTATTATATTATTATAAGTAAATGTGTATATATAAATTATAGGGGCAATTGCCAAATACTACATAGGAAAAAATATTTTTGTCAAATACTAAAACTAATTATACAAAATGTCAAATAGTCCAAACACAAATATACAATTACAAGGTTACCCCTAATAATAATAAAATAATAATAATAATAATATCAATAAACAATACACCACCACCTCCCGCCGGCCACCCCACCGCTGCTGCTATCCGGCCGCCGCCGGAAAATTTTCCGGCGAGATTTTTTTTTTTTTTGCCCAACAAATATAAAGTTAGCAATATCACTATAAAGTAAGAAATTTTTAATAAGAAATTTTCTTACTTTTCATACATAAAGTATGAGATTTTCACTATAAAGTAAGATTTTTTCTTTTTCTTTTTTTTTTTGAACATAAATTAAAAATATCTTTATTTTTGAAAATAAAGTAAGAAATTTCACTAGAAAATAAGAACTTTTCCTACTTTTTCGAATATAAAATAACAAACCTTCTTACTTTAAAGGATATAAAGTAAGAAACTTTATTAATTTTTGAACATAAAGTATGAAATTTCACTATAAAATAATAATATATAATTTGTATTAAATAAAAAAATACATAATAATAATTTGCTATTAAGTAAGAATTTTTTTTCTCTATTTTTTTTGGCAAAACAAGAGTGTGTAATAAGTAAAAAAAAAAATAGTAATAAGTAAAAAATACATAACAACATTTGCACATCAAAGTAAGAAAACTTTTGCAATCAAATAAAATACTTTTTGTCATCAAGTACGAATTTTTGGACATTAAATAAAAAATTTGTTACATATAGTAAGAAATTCGTACATATAGTAAGAATTATTTCCGGTGACCGGAATTATTTTTTGGACATTAAGTAAAAATGTTTGGACATATAGTAAGAAATATTTTCACATATAGTAAGAAATGCATACATATAGTAAAAAATCCAGACATATAGTAAGAAAAATATTTGGGTTGAAAAAAAAATTGACCCCATAGACATGTAGTAAGAAATTCAGACATACAGTAAGAAATTTTGGGCAGAAAAAAAAAAATGCCGAAAATAAATTTTGGCCACCGGAACTGACTCCATGGACATGTAGTAAGAAATTCAGACATAAAGTAAGAAATTTTGGGCAGAAAAAAAAAAGGCCAAAAATTAATTTCGGCAGCCGGAAAATATTTTCAGATGATCAGGAAAAAAAATGTGACCTAAAAAAATTTTCGGCGGCCGGCGGGTAACTTTATATTTGCTGGGCAAAAAAAAAAAAAAAAACTCGCCGGAAAATTTTCCGGTGGCCGACGGCAGCAGCATGTGGCCCCATTTTATTATTATTATTAGTTTATTTTAATAGTAAGGGTATTGTGGTATATTCATATCACAATTTTGGATTATTTGATAAAAAATAGGTACTATATGACTTAAAATTGGATGAAAGATTAATTGACAAATGGATCTCAACCTATGGTACTATTTTACGATTTCCCCTAAATTATATATATATATATATATATATATATATATATATATATATATATATCGTAAAAATCATGAAACAGCCAATGTGAGGAGCCCAATGCTTAGCTAAAAAACAACGTGGTGTGTTAAAAATGTTTGAAATTTGGAAAGGTGTCCGAAGTTACAAATTTGAATGTGATTGCTTAAGAAAAACAATTATGATTTCTCTTTTTTTTTTTTTTTTTTTCTTTTTTCTTTTTTGAGAAAAATGTGTTGCAATATGAAATTACTTGTCAAACCTTTTCAGAAAATATATTTCACCCGTATTTCAATCATCAATGACAATTACACCTAAACCAACAAACCAAACAAATAAATGCTCAATATCACAACAGGAAAATCAATACATTCACTCAGACAAAACTTCAGTAATAAATGTACAAATTTGTGCCTTTGACTTGAGTGGTAATATGACCATTTTCCGGTTCACCATAGGCTTAGAGAGACTAAAATCTGCAACTTTTGCATTCATCCGTTCATCCAACAAGATATTATTTGATTTAATATCCCTGTGTATAATTGGAGGGTTCGCCAAGTCATGCAGATATTGCACGCCTCTCGTTGCTCCAAGAGCTATTCTAAGTCGTCTTGTCCAATCCAACCTGATTCCGGTTTTCCCTGCAAAATAACACACAGTTTATAATAACTCATGCTAACCACCAAAACCATCCATAAGAATGAATAAATGTCAAGAGCCTAAAACTATAAATAAAATTAATTATAGAAACTACCCCTGAGGTTTGTGATATTTACAAGGTTATACCAAAATGGGTCAACAAAACACAAAATTTGCATAGAACACGTAAGAAAATGAAGGGAAAAAAGCTTAAGAAATTCTGTATATTTTTTGTGATTCGGGCCGGTCAACGTTTGAGCTCGGCCTTTTCTACAGAGTGTTTGTCTTTCTAGCTCTCTCTCTCTAAAATTGTCTTCCCTTCTTTCCAGATTTAAGAGATTTCTGTTCTTTACAACACAGAATGTTAAAGCACAAAAGGACTTTGATATACATGGATTTTTTTAATTATTATTTTATTATTTTCACATTTGTTGGTTATTGATGGAAATATGGTTTCAAAGTCAGATGTACGAGGTCTCTTTAATTAGTGACATTTCTTATAGCTACCAGAATCGATGGTATACAGTTTATGTAATTTCTGCTTATGAAGGGCATGAATATGTAAGTATGCAAAGCTCTTGAATGATGCTTGAACGAGTCGATTTGTTTGATTACCTGCATGCTTTAATGTGCTTCTTGTAGCATCCTTTTTCTAGTCTTTTGACTTGTATTGATGTTTTGATGATATTAGATAATTATTGTTGACTTGATGATTTGTAATGTATTGCTTTATTTGTAGCATGATTATGTAAACGATGACTCCAAGAAGTGGATGGTGATTAGGAAGATGGCTAAAATGCATAGAGGTTTTAGGAGTAAGATTCGAAATAAATATATATTTCGGACTATAGCATTGGGGAAAGACAAGAGGCCGCCATATGAAGTTTATAAGGGGCAAATTACACAAGATGATTGGTCGACGTTTGTTTACTACTGAGTTTTTGGTAAGTATCTTTATTTAGTTTTATTGTAATATTTGGTTGTGTTTTTTGTTTTAATCGACTTTTGTAATTTCTTTTTATCAGAAATTAAGAACTAAAAATTCGAAGAGAGTATCAATGAACAAGTATCCCCATTACATGGGGTGCAAGGGATATAGCAATAGCATACCCGAGTGGGAGAAAACAGGTTTAATTCAACATTTCTTATCTAGCACCGAGAACGAATCTGTTCAATCTTGTGCGACTCAATCATCTGAAGGGGATAATGCGGAATATCCACGACATGTTTATTGGTTTTGCGCGAGGACTGCGTTGAGTAGCAGCAATGAACTACAATTTCCGAATACAGAGATTTTAAATAAATTAACATACTAATGAACTTCTAATGTACTATTAATAATTATATATGTGTTTTCTTTTTAAAAATAAATTATATATTTGTTTTTCTTTTTTGATGATATATACAATTATTTGATATTTTTTTTATTTGTTCTTTGACTAGGATGAAGTCAATGATGATGTTTGTCAGGGGAAGTTAGTTCCTGAAGGGACCAATGATGTATTAACTGATATTGTTGGTAAGGCGGACCACCCTGGGCGTGCTAGAGGTTTCGGTGGAGAACATGGAATCTCCCACTTTTTTGCGAAGAAGAGAAAACAAGCAAATCGAGGAACGGTCTTAAGTGAAGATCAATTGAATAAATTCAAATGTGATCTTGAAAGGAAATATGAGTCAAAAGTTGAATCATTGAAGGATGAAATGACTAGACAGTTGAATGAAACTTTAGCCCGAGCTGGAATTCATGGCCCTAGTAAGGTTGATGATGCACCATCACCAGTCGTTTCCCGTGGATATCGAGAGAGTGGATATTCCAACATTAGTGAATCAACGTTCAGTTTTGTTGTAAGTCTAACCTATAAGTTACCATATAATCTTCTATTTTCATAAAATTGAGGTTTTCAACTTTGTTTATAGGATGGTGCTAAATGTTGTCTTGGTTTGAGAACAATTTATACAAATGGAGATAATATGGTCATTATCGTCGCCCTTGCCGAAGTGTACAACGCCGGCCCTGGTCGAATGCTACATAGTATTCCAATACTTGCTAATCATGTGAAGGTGAATATCATAATGGTCGTGGGTGATTTTGAAAAGCAGCAATTGCCGGTCAATATTGATAGTGGTGATTTGTTCGTATTGTCACAAGCAGTGGGCACATTTGTCAATTGGCCCAGAGAATTAGTATTTCCTGAAGGCGAGGTAATTTATTATTTATTTCATTCATTCATAAATAATGTCTCTAATCGATGAAAACACAATTATCGAGGTTTGAATAGAGAGAAACACGATAGATAAATAATGTTGTTTATTTCTTTGTTGCACAACAATCTCAAAATAGGAACCATTACCATCTCATCATAACAGAAAAATTGTGGATAAGGGTAAGCAAAAGTCTTTTGGAAAGGCTCCACGAGAGGAACATAGTCTTCCTAAGTTTCCTTTGGTCAACACGGATATCTTAGAGGAGCTTCCTGGTGATGTGTTTGAGTTACATGAGATTTTGGAGTTATTTCAACCAAATTGTTGTGAGTTCTCCATCCCTCTACCAAAATAATTGTTCAATTACACGAATGATGGCTTTGCTAGTTGATTTGTACATATTTGTATGTGATTTTTGTGTGTTTTTGCATTGTGTTTTATTTGCTTTTATGTGTTTTAGGTTTATCTTTTTCTCGTTTTTCTTTCTTTTGATGTTTTTCGTTTCGTTTGGTGTTTAATGTGTTTTTACTTTATTTTATATTAAATAACCTAATTTTGCTTAATTTTCGTGTTTCAGCTCAAAATGAAGAAAACGGGACGAGCGACGAGCTGAAGCCCTACAGGCGCCGCAATGCAGTGCCTGCGTCGACTTCGAGAGCCGCTCGCGTCGATCAACACTAGGTCGACGCAAAGCTGCAGTAGTGTCAATCCTAGCACTGTCGATCGACGCACATGTAGACGCAAACTTGCAGTAGCGTCGATCCTGGTCCGCGTCGATCGGCGCACTGACTAGTCGACGCGAGCATCCTGACTCGCGTCGACGCCGACGCTCTGCCCGCGTCGCTTGACGCCCCGGCAGTTTGGCCAGTTATTTCGGGAAAAATTATTAAAACCCGGTGATTTCTTCATTTTGGCCGTGCTAGGACTTTGGGGAAGGTTCAGAATTCGTAGAGAACCCTCGGTTCTTGCCACCCTTTCGATTACACGCAAAATCAGAGTTAAATAGTTCGTCATTTGTCATTTCTCTTTCGAACGTTGTTCAAGTTCGTGTCTTGCCGCTGAAGATCGATGGAGTACTGTTGATTTCATGAGATCATAAGTGTTCCTGAACTCTGTTTATTTGCTTTCTGAATTTAGCTTTTGTTTTCCTTTGAATGTTGACGTTGTACTTTAGTTTCGTTAATTTAGTCGTATTCTTTTTACTGTTCAATTATGTTCATGCTTGCGTTGATATAATGCTTTGATCATGATGATGCTTTTCGGCTAAGTTTATCGTTCTAGTGCCTAGGGTCATTTAGAAACATCGGGATTGACAACCCCGATCATGGAGATGATTCTGGTGCACTAGAATGCTCGGTTTCTTAATCATTTTACAGTTTTTCATTTTATTGCTCGTAGATGTTAGAAACCCCCAAAGCTTATTTGATCGAGTATTTAGTTTATTTTTTATTTCATTTCTATGTTCGTAAAATCAAACACCGGAATGACTTCCGATTAGTCTTCCTTGTGATTCGACTCGAGTCCAACTTACCGCCTACAGCTGCTCCGTTCTCTTGGGGCGAGCTTTTTATTTTTAAATCAAAAGTAGGTGTAAAATTTTCGATTCAAAATTTGGCGCCGTTGCCGGGGAAAGCTAAAGGTTGCGATTTTTGGTATTTGCTTTAATTGTTTGTTTGTGTTAGTGTTCGTTTGTGATTTTTGTTTTTGTTGTTTTTGTACTTTTTGGTGCTTTTAATCTCGGTTTTTGAGTGTTGTGATTTGTAGCCACATTTTTGAAGAATCGAGATTATTTTGATTGAAGATGGCGAATTATAAAGTTAGTTCGCCATATGATGACATGTACGCTTCAACTTTCGATTGTCAAGTCCCTCAATCATATTATGACCCGTATGTTCCGAGCGGTCGAGAATGGGCCCATGCTTTTGACTATCCCGGCCCATGTCCTTCATATTTCTGTAATCCGAGCATGGATACTTACGCACCGTCTCGTGGGAATTATGATCCGGGTTTTGACGATTCGTACCCGAGTGCTGACTCGTATGCTTCACCGTTTCAAGATTTCTATTCTTCGAGCTATGACGTTTACACTCCACCCACCTCTCATGAATATACTCCAAGCGGCGATCTTTACGCCACAGTTTCTCAAGATTTTTCCATGTCCCTTTTCTCGGAATTGGAATCTTTTATAATCAGGATTTCGGATTGGGATCAATGGATGAATGAATGCATGGAACGCTTCATGATTCAATTAGAGCAACTTATCATACAGGCGTACGGGCTTGACCAACCTTGTCATGAGGAAATGTCCATCGCTGATGTGGAAGATTCCATCTTTGTTGAGGACAGTTCGAGCTCTGATGACCTTTTGAAAGATGTGTGCAAGGAGGTGAAGTTGATGGATGAGAAGATAGAGTCGGAGGAAGGCATTACCGCTTCAGTGCGATTTGATGATGAAGTTGTGCAAGTTTTGGAGGAAGTGAGACTATTTAGTCACATTTTTGACCACCCAAAGCTTTATTGAGATTTGATTTTGAGGTGGTAGACAAGTGTTTTGCATGTAATTGTTGTGTTTTTCTCGTATTTTTAATTAGGTTTTTATTGTGGTTTTAACAGTTTTTATGTCGGTTATTTAGGTTTTTAAGTTGATTTTTTTTAATCTTGTTGATTTTCTTATTTATTGCTAATTTTATAGTTTTAATGGGTTACTTGGTTCAATTACCTTGAGGTTTGGCATAATTCTTGGATTTTATATTTAAAATTCATAATTTTAAAGGTGGAGAAAGTGAGGGCCAAAATACAAGCCAAGACGAGCCAGGACGTGCCAACTCAAGCCAAAAACTAGCTCCAAAACGCCAAAACAGTCTCGAATGGTTGTCAAGGCGAGCCAGGACAAGCCAGGACCCACTAAACGCACCTTGGCGCGAGTTGGCCCGAGCCAAGGCGTGCCTGCGCGCAACTGCCGGCAGCCCTCGCGCACACCTGCGCGCTCCCGCGCGCAGCGCCCAGGCACGCTCGCGCAACCTCTCGCCAACCTTCGCCTAGGCGTGCGCCAACCATCGCCAGCCCTCGCCAAGTGTCGCCAGCACTCGCCCACAAGCGCCCAGCGCCAGCGCCCACCTGCGCCCAGGCTCGGCCATGGTCGAGCCATCTCGAGTCATGGTCGAGCCATCTCGAGCCATATCAAGCCAAAATGTGCCAAAAAGCTAGCCAAGGGTCTAGGAAGGTGCCTTCGGGTCAAACTTGGTCAAACCCGGGAATTTCAAGCCTTTTTGGCTAATTTGGCCCATTAAAATCCAATTAAATTAATATAAATAGACTACAACTCTCATTTTTGTAAAAAAACACCTCCTCCCAAACCAAGCTTGGGTTTGGGACTTAGTTTCTCTCTATATATTTAATTTTCAAGCTTTGCCTTGAGCTTGTAAGCTCAAGAAGGATTCAAGTACTCCCTCGGATTATTAATTCCTTGCAATTTCAATCAAGCTTTTGGATTCTTTCTTTAATTCTAGTAAGCTTTCTTTTAATTTCATGCTTTGTTCTTCGATTCCATGCTTGTTCTTCATTTTATGCTTTTTGCCTTGTCTCTTTGATTTCATGTTAGATCTTGTAAATCGTCCATTGAATCTAGATGAGTGACACATCTAGATCATAGATCGAGTCCTTGATCGTTTTTATTTTAAGTATTTTATGTGCTTTATGTTAGTTTTAATTTTCATGCTTTGTTTCATGCTTAATTCTAGATCTAGGCTTTGTTTCTTGTTATTTTCCTTAAAGTTTCAAACTTTCTTGTTAATTTTCATTGCTCTTTACATCCATGCTTTCAATTTTTTTTAATTTGCTTTATTTAGGATTTTATGCATAGTTGTACCTTGTGCTTGCATGCTTGTACTTGGTGAAATAATGTTTGTTTTCGATTATTTTCATTAATTGCTTGCATTTTCAATTAAGGCATACGACCGAGGCATACGACCAACTTGCAATTTTAATATCTAGCTTAGTTTAGTTAGTTTAATTTCGTTATTTTCATTTTCCTTTTATTTTTCAAGTTTGAAACACATTGAAACTCTCAATCGAATCGAATCCCGATAATACCGAGCCAAGAACCAGTTGATTTATTTTAACACCACGAAAACTCTTCAAACAAAATGGCGCCATTGCGACTCGGCTTGGTTAAGTCTTTCGGTTTAATTGTAGTTTCATTGCGTTTTTAGCTTTCTTTGTTATTTGATATTTCTTTGTTTAGTATGCAAGGTTCATATAGCTATGGTGGATACATTCCCAACATGGGAGGGCATGGTGCAAACCATGTTGGATTTGGTGGCGTCGCGGGCATGAGTGGTTCTCCCGTAGGGTATGGTGCTTCAAATCCTTATCCAAATATGCAAACTCCGTTTCCCTTCTCGTTTGGTGTTCCCCGAATTCCCCCTTTAACCGCTAAAGATCACGAGGCATATAAGTCGTTTGGCGGTCCGAGCTCCTATGAGATAAGTGGCCCCCCCATCCGTACTATGGGGGATGTTAACCAACCTTTTTTGGGATGTGGATAGTGTCGATCGCGTGGTCATGATACCTACTCTTGCCGTTTTGAGGATGTGTATGACGACCATGGATGTCCGGTGGGTCCCGATTGTGCTCCACCATTGTTTGCTCCGCCGCCGACTTCTACTCCTCTTGTTACTCCTCACGAGAGCCCGCATCATCGTGATATCCCAGTGATTGCTCCTACCCTACCTCCCGTTCCAAAGACTTCTCAAGCAATGTACTCTTGTGCTAATGACGTAAATATGTATTTATCCTCGAAGTTGTTTGAGTTAGTTACGAATATAGCGACATTGCAGACTCGAATCGCTCAAATGTCTAGCATGGAACCGACTCCTCCTTGTGCAGGACCCGATTGTCCTACTCCCCCGCCGCCTCACGATCCTCTTGTTACTTATCACGTGGATCAACTTCCTTCGGCTACTCTTCCAGTCACTTTCCTCGACAAGTTTGGGGTAGTTGATTCGGTTGTCTCACCAAAGGAGGTTGGCCCAGTTGTCGATATAGAGGGATGTTGTGAGGATAAGCCCCTTTTTCTTCTTGATGAGCCCGTTGTGCCTCTATTTGACCTCGTTTTGTGTGGAGATGATTCTCGATGTGTCGTTGAGGGCAACGACGACTTTTTAGAGGGGGAGGTGGGGGTTATTGGTGATATGATTGGAGAATTTGAAGATTCGCTTAGAGTGGAGATTGTTAAGAAGCTTGAAGATTCGCTTGGGGTGGAGGTTATTGATGATGAGCTTGAAAAAATTAACGATTATCTTGAGGAGGATGAAGAGAGTAAGTCGATTATTATCCTTGCAAACTCGCACCGAGAAGAAGAGAAAGAGAGGATGGTTGAAGGGTTTAGAATTCTTAAGGATACCATTAAGTGGAGACCCGGAGTGATTGAGGGAGTTAGCTCTTTAAATCTGAGTCTTGAAGCTATGGTGAGAGCCGGGACATGGAGGTTGTTGTTGGAGGGCTTGATGTTTGTTATTTCTAAAAGCGAGTGGGTGAAGCCCATTGACTTGGTGTCCAAGACAAGCGGCTTGTTAGATCTTAAGGATAAAGAAGGAGGGTTGTTGGCCACAAGAGCTACAATGGGTTGGAGGATGTTGATCGATTTTAAGAAGTTGAAAGCGGCTACCAAGAGAGATGATTTCCCTCCCCCATTTGTCGATCAAAGGATGAACAAGCTAGCCGGCCATTATTCCTATCGTTTCTTTGATGAGTCTTCGGGTCACTTTAAAATCACCATCCCACCCGAGGACCTAGCCGAGACGAGTGTCGTTTGACCATTTGAAACGGTTTCTTTTTGGCGGATCTTATATGAGCTATGCAATGCGCCAAGGACGTTCCAAAGAGTGGATCCTCCTGACAAGGAGGAGATCATTTTGATGGACCCTCCCATTATCTTCCCACCTTGATTGAAAAGGGAGTACGTCGAGCTAATGACGTAAAACAAGCGCTTCTTGGGAGGAAATCCAAGTTCTTTCCATTTCTTTCTTTCTTTCTTTCTTTTATTGAAAAAATCCAAAAACATTCAAAAATTCAAAAAATCAAAAAAAAAAACATTTGAAAAATTGAAAAAAAAAACAAAAAAATATTTTGTAGAGGTTCATGTACAAATTTCCTTGTGTTTTTGATTTTTTTTTATTTCTTTTCTAGGTTTTGTTTTCCGACTCCAACCATTGGGCTATTTGATAAGATTGATAGCGTTCGTGGAGCCGGAAGAAGCTAGCCATGCTCGTTTTTGCTTGGATTGCTTAGATGCCTAGGTGGATCCCACCGAGATCGGCCTAAACTAGCTCGGTTGAGGAAGTTTCTATTCACCCTCCGTTTACTTGTTTTTCATTAAAATGCGGGTAATGCATGGTTTAAGTGTGGGGTGGGTAGGTGGTTAGGGTCCGGGTGTCGAAAAGCATGTTTTGTTGTTCTTAACTCGAGCCTTGGCGAAGTGACG
>BMAC01000064.1:357501-371062 GCA_014905375.1 Phtheirospermum japonicum | reverse complement strand
AATCTGAGGGTGGAGCGGCGGTCCGGCGAGTTTGTGGGTAGCGGCGACTAGGGTTTGGATTTCAAGCGAGAGAGAGAGGAAGTGAAAGCAACGGGAAATGAGCGGCGGTCCGGCGGCGGATTTATGAGGAGGAGGTCCGGCGGATTTATGAGGTGAGGAGCGGCGAAGGGTACCGTCTGGATTTCAAGCCAAGCGAGAGAGAGAGAGAGAGAAGAAATGAAAATGAAAGGGGATCTGATCTGGTCTGGGACTCTGGTGGGTGGGTGGTAGGTTAGGTATTATGTATTATAAATTTATTTATTTATAATTATTAAATAGAATACGGTTCGGTTCGGTCGGTTTTAATGTATTTATTCATAAAACCGAACCGAACCGATAACCGAATTTCTCAAAAAAAAAAAAACCGAAAACCGAACCGATTTTGAAAAAACCGAACCGAACCGAAATTTTCGGTTCGGTTTCGGTCGGCGTTTGTTCGGTTTTCGGTTTTTTGCTCACCCCTACTTGCGCGGCTTCTTGACTAAGAAGAACTTTTTGGCTCCACATCAGATTTTTTAATGCGTCAACGCGAACTACTGATGCGGCTGCTGACGGTTCTCTCATTTTCCTTTCTTCTAGCGCTTGACTTGGGATGGCACTGTCTCGCGAAGCTGGAAATAGAGTGGCTAGGTCTTGTGTTCCCGGGCTAGGATTTCGATAACTATTCTGCACCTCCTCCCGTAAGTTCTACCTCCGGAAAGACTTAATCCATTCACTTTTGGCCTTAAGGGAATAGAGGAAATGAAATTAACGAGACCAAGTTTTTCGGGGAAGTGACTTTCACTTGGCCTCTTTTTTTGGACAGAATACAAAAAAATCTCTTTTTTTTTTTTTGATATCTCCGCGTTAATTAAACTCATTCTTAGAAATCGGGTGGGGGAGGGGGAAGCATTAAAAGTTTTAGAGTATATAGAGGAACAAACAAAAAAAGAAGAAAAAAAAGAAAAGAACAAAATAAACCTCCATAATAGCCACGCCTAATAAAGGTGTCTTAGTTTTGAGTTGGTATATGGATCGTAAAGGTCTCATCATCCAAATAGTTCTGAYGAAAGATTTTAAGGGAAAGAGATGATAAGATAGAGGGAAGCCTCTGCGCGAGCGGCGGTGGACGAAGCAAATCTGAAAAAAAAACCAGAGGTTATTTGTATTCCTCGAGAACCCCCGCCCACATCACCATTCAATATTTCTTGGCCCACTATTTGCCAAACCATCGAAAATGTGATCGCTTAAGTAGTTTATCATACAAACTAATTTTTGAGGATAGATCGTCATACCAATTATGTGTAACTTGGAGTTTGCCCCCTAAATCAAAACTTGTATTGTTTTGTGCTCAAAACTAGATGATGTAGCACAATCCGAGTTATTAATAATTTACAATTTGACCCCTAAATCAAAAAAAATTGTGATTTTTTGCTTAAAACCAAGTTTTGGACAATACCACTACAATTCTTCTTTAGGGGCAAGTTGCATATCAAGCATAGTTCGTATTATGATTTGTCACAAATAATAATTTGTATGAAATTGTGAAAACACAATAATTTGGGGGATAAAATAATTGCCCCATAAAATTATTTTAAACTAGGCGAAACCCACTTTATACGCGGGTATATATATGAAAAGACATAAAAATGTAAAACGTGTGAAAAAATTAAGCGTATTATTATTACTAAAAAAAAAGTTATTCACTTTGAATTTTAAAAAATATCCTTATATACTACATTAACTGTCTTATTTCTAATTATATTATTTCTGCAATAAATAATTAAAAACCCTTTATAACTATTGACTCGAGAAATAGCGGCACAAAGTTGATATTTTTTTTAAAAAAATTGTGATAATTATAAATAAATAATCTATAAGTATGGGTGATTCAAAAAAAATCTGAAAGTCGAGTTTGAACATATATTTATCTTACAAGTCATGTACAAATATAATATTTCAAGACTTAAAACACTAATTTCACGTATGGAAGTGTTTCCATATCTCGATTTTTGATTTTCAACTATTACAAAAATTAGAATCATATTTGTTTACGATATTTCATTGAAAATCATCATTTTTAAAATTTTCATTTTTATATCATTCATTTCAAATTTATTAATTACATCTCATGTGTTACACCCAACATACTACCAAAGTTTAATTAGAATATTACTATTTTAAAATTATATATATTTTAATGAGACCAACCATCTACAATCTTATTAATATTAGATTATATATTCAAATTAAAATATTGAAGTATATCCTACCACCGCCAATTTTTAAATTATTATATACCTAAAAATATATCCAAAACTTCTCATAAAAATATAATTTCAATTTTCACACGAAAGTTAATAAATTCTCAATTACACATTTTTTCCACTTAGAAATAGAAAAAAAAAATAATGAAAACACAAATAGGTGTGTCATTAATTATAATATACATAAATAGGTGTTGAAGGCTCAAACTTAAATAAGTGATGTTAATTAAGTTAATTAGGTGAATTTAATTAATATAAACTCATTACTTACTTTTTGAAAGTGCTTATACCTTATTCCATCACAATAAGCTTTTTTAGGCTACTTGTAAGAACCAA
Organism: Phtheirospermum japonicum; assembly: GCA_014905375.1. NCBI lineage: Eukaryota > Viridiplantae > Streptophyta > Magnoliopsida > Lamiales > Orobanchaceae > Phtheirospermum > Phtheirospermum japonicum. Next base: position 368,441 of record BMAC01000064.1, on the reverse strand, counting down.
GAATAAGTTCATGATAGCTTATTCTGCTCAATAAGCTGCTATTCAGAAAAAGCTACAAATCGTAGATTTTTCTAATAAGTTCCTACCTTATTTGGTAAAATCCTTTTTCATCCTTTTATATTGTAAAAAATATTTTATTTATAAACTAATATATTACTTTATATTTTACAAAAATACTTTTATTAGTCATAATTAAAGTTTTATTTATTATTATAATTATATTTTTAATTAATTTTCAATTATTTGTCTTTTTTTTTTGAAATAATTTTTTGGGAAGTTTTCATTAATTATTATTATTTTATTTCTTTTATTTTTTTTATTTTTATTTTCTTATGTATAATATTTTATATTTTTTAATCATATCTATTTTGCTAAATTAAAATTCAATCAACTATTTTAATCAACTAATTAACCAAGCACTAATTGAAAATCAGCTACCAATTATCATTTATCAACTGACAGCTCTCAGTCATTAGTTATCAAATGTTTGAATCATCTCAACTAATCAGGCAAATATTACTTTCCAATATAATTTGAATATAGTGGTATATCTATTAGTTTCCGAACCATAGATATACCATCTATTATTCAATCAATCGTCAATGAGTTTATCAATATTCATATAGGTGTAACATATAGCATTGTTAAATACACAAAATGACCTCAAAAAGTATACCATTCAAATCAATAAAATAAAATTTTCATCGCATTAGAGAGAAAATATATATATCATGAAACAATTTGAGCATTAAATTAAGGGCAACAGTCTTGTTAGGCCGGAATAACGGATCATTCGTTAGACCAAAATTTCACATCAATACATTATAATGCAAAAAATAATACATTATAATAAAAAATAATACATCATATTATAAATACATCACAGTACAAAAATCAATACATCATAGCACGAGTCAGAGATTTATGAAAAATGAATACCTTACAGTAAAAAATCAATACATAACAGTACAAAAACCAATACATTATAGTATCGGGTTAGATGGTCAAACGGATCATGATCCGTTAATCTGGCCTAACACAAGTGTTTGTCTTAAATTAATATAAAATATTGAATAACAAAAACACGCAAAAAACATAATGTATCATGATGGTGAAAAGTCAGTTTCCACAAATTAATCAACTTGGAGAATAGAATAAAAATTTGAACCAGTGCCTTCAGTGTCAATATTTTACCGAGTAAGTCTCCTATGTGACGGCCATACGGATCATCTTTCATGTGACGGAACTCTAATCCGCCCACACAAGGATCCGCCCCAGCAAAATCTTCTTTTTGTGCATTTTTTTTTTTGTACTGCAGTAGACAGTGTGTGGATTTTATTATTTGAATTGGTGCAAATGTGACAGTTTTTTGGACAAAAGTGACATATTTTGGTGCAAATGTGACAGTTTTTTACAGGAAAAGAAAATAACGATTACTATCAACTGTTAAAAAGTGAAACTTTTTATTTAAAAGTGACAGTAATATCTTAAGAAGTGACAGTATTATAACTTGACTATTATAATTTGTGTAGCAACTCTTTTTCTGCAAAAAATCAAAAGTGACATATTTTGGTGCAAATGTGACAGTTTTTTACAGGAAAAAAATTACAAAAAATAACGACTACTATCAACTATTAGAAAGTGACAGTTTTTATTTATAAAGTGACAGTAATATCTTAAGAAGTAACAATATTATAACTTAACTACTATAATTTGTGTAGCAACTTTTTTTCTGCAAAAAATCAAAAGTGACAGTTTTTTGGACAGAAGTGACACATTTTGATACAAATGTGATATTTTTTTACAGGAAAAAAATAATAATAACGATTACTATCAACTATTAGAAAGTGACACTTTTTATTTATAAAGTGACAGTAATATCTTAAAAAGTGACATTATTATAACTTGACTACTATAATTTGTGTAGCAACTATTTTTCTGCAAAAAACAAAAGTGACACTTTTTTGGACAAAAGTGACATATTTTAGTGCAAATGTGACAATTTTTTTACACGAAAAAAAAACCGATTACTATCAACTATTAGAAAGTAACACTTTTTATTTATAAAAAAGACAGTAATATCTTAAGAAGTGACAGTATTATAACTTGACTACTATAATTTGTGTAGCAACTCTTTTTCTGCAAAAAATTAAAAGTGACACTTTTTCGAACAAAAGTGACATATTTTGGTGTAAATGTGTCAGTTTTTACAGGACAAAAACACAAAAAATAACGATTACGATCAACTATTAAAAAGTGACACTTTTTATTTATAAAGATACAGTAATATCTTAAGAAGTGACAATATTATAACTTGACTAATATAATTTGTGTGGTAACTCTTTTTCTGCAAAAAAATCAAAAGTGACACTTTTTGGACAAAAGTGACATAATTTGGTGCAAATGTGACAGTTTTTTACAGGAAAGAAAAAAAAATAACGATTAATATCAACTATTAGAAAGTGACATCTTTTTCTTATAAAGTGATAGTATCTTAAGAAGTGATAGTACACGGGTGTTAAACTAATATTAATTTTCAAAAAGTTTTTTATATTTTATTTTTTTAAATTCCGTGTAATACACGGGTGTTAAACTAGTATTATATTGTAACCAAACTTTTTAACTTAAAATATAACATTGTCACCTTTTCAATTATTACGGCCACTTTAACAGTTAAAAGTGTCACTTTTTATACATTATATTATAATCAAACATTTAACTTAGTAGATAACAGTGTCACTTTTTCAACAAATAATATTATCACCTTTCCAGTTAAAAGTGTCACTTTTACACTAAAAACAGTTACTTTTACATATCACATTGTAATAAAACATTTAATTAAAAATATAACACTGTCACTTTTTCCATTATTAGTGTCATTTTTGGATCTAAATATGTCACTTTTACAATTTTAAGTGTCATTTTGGCAAAGTGATCAATGACCAAAATACAATAATTTCAAAGTGCTCTAAACAAAATAAAATATTACAACAAAATGAGGCTTGTGGGCAGTAAGCAGTGGTACGTCCCAAACAAATCTTATTGAGCTAATAAGTTCCCAATCAACAATGCACGCAGACCAGATCAAGTATATCAAAAGTAATTTAAAACCCAACAAAAATAATAATGGGATATACATATTACTACCCAAGGCAATAAATAGCACTAAAATGATAATAACTTGTAGAGTGTTGGAAATATTTACTTCATGATTTCAACAGCTACAACCAGAATGTTGGAAATATTTACTTCAATGACAAGTCCCATGATTTTATTCTCCATTGACAACCACTTGCATATGTACTCAATGTTATTATTGCCATCAAAGATAAACATGAATGTGAGACTTCTTTTAGAGTAATAGCGCACTATACAAATATATATTTTCCTGCCCATGCCAAAGCACAAACAAAGAAGAAAGAAAATGTAGGTTCATTAGACGATCCAGTCCTTCATTCACTCATTAAAAACTCAATTCCTTTTAGCCCTTTTCAGTTGAGTTCCTTGACTTCATTTGGAATTTTATTTATTTATTCTTACTTTTTCTTCTGCAAACACCTTTCTTCATCTTTGAGTGGATTTTTTTTCCCAATAAAATATTAAACTAAGAGGGTGAAAATAAAAATGAAAGATTTAATTTTAGGAACTGCCTTGAAACAGTATAATTCATTGAGCATAAACTCCAACATCAATTCACAATCAAAATCATAAACTCAAGAAATAAAATTCCAAACACAAATAATAAGAACACAAAGAAAAGGGAAAATCCTAATTTTTTATCGATCCATGAGAGGGGTAGGAAGCATAGACGATAGAGGTAAACTTGTAAACCTTCAATGGTCGCCACTATCACCATCTTTGATCGTCGTACATGAGATTTATAATCGGGAAAGTAAGATTTTTACTTCTCAAATTCAATTTTATGTGCCAGTGAGATTGAGAGAGAGAGAGAGAGAGTGAGATGGAGAGCACTTGTTTGTGTGTGGAGTAGAGTGAAAATGCGTATGCTGCTACGGGTGGGTCAAGGCATGGGCGGGTCAGGATGGATACGGGTTTGGGCTCCGTCACGCCGTAGAAGATCCGTGTGACCACCACATTTGAGTGTTTGCCTATTTTACCCAGTTTCACGTGCATGAACCCAAAGATTAAATATCTCAAAAATATTGGGACTTGATTTTATTTAGTAAATAAAGTGAAGTTATTTTATAATTAGGTTTAACTATGTAGGTAGTTTTTTTAATCATCTCGAAAATTTCCTTCAGATCATAAATTATGAAACCTTGAAATATGCCACATAATCCAAACGTAAATCCAGAAATACAAACAAAATAAAAATTTGCATTTCATAATCCAGATCATATTTATGAAACAAATACTGAACTTAGCATAGTTAGCCGTATATATACACTATTAAGTTACTTATGAAAATAAGGTAAATAATACTCACTCCGTTTTTTAATAAGTGTCGTTTTAGAGTTTTTTTTCAAAATTAAGGAACATAATATTTGACCAACACATCCTCAATCAATTTATAATATTCTCATTTAATTAATTTAATTCTTATTCTATTACCATAAACTTATTTATATTTCTTAAAATAAGCTTGAATAAAATTGGAAAGTGGTAAAAAAATCTATAACGACACTTAATTTGTAATAAAATTGAGTATTTAAATGACACTTATTTTAAAACGGAGGGAGTATATAACATGTTTATCTTTATTTTATACTGATATGTGACTAATCAACAAACAATAGGAAAGACAGAGTGGATTGATAACGAGACTTATTCTAGGTAAATTTCAATTACTGATTCTATTTTTATAACGAATTGGTACGATTTCTTCGTTTTTGAAGGAATTTGGATCTTAATGGGTTTAAGATTGATTATAATAGAGATATGGGCCGAAGTTAAAAAAGAAAAAAGGTCATCGGACTAGGCTTGGAGCAAGCCCGCGCAAACTAAGGTCAGGAGACTTACTATCGAACCTATTATCGATCGATAGTTGGGTTGCTACTGTATATGTTTTTAGGAGAACCATTATCGACCTAACTATCGGTGATAGTCTGGTCGATAATGGGTCAACATGCATTACAAAACGGCATAACATAAGAGTTAATGGCCAAGGTTTACATTTATATCACTTACATCCCTCGAGCATCATCTTTTCATAAGAAAACATTCCATATCATATTATCATCCACCATAGTTTAGTTTGAATTTTCTTTTTGTAAGAATCATAGAGTTTGAGAGTAAGAAACAATTGGAATTACGAATTGACATAAACCATTTTTTTTATTTTTATCCTTACTTTTCATTATATCTATTATGTGTTCAATGAATTGTGTAATGACTTATTGAACATGTCTGCCAAACTTTCTTTATTATGGGGTTTAGAATAGAAATTATTTGATAATGTTATGACATTTATTTCAATTCAAGTATGACCCCTTTGCTATTTTTGTATTTTGATTTCATGATCATAAGTGATGAAAACAATGCTTGTGTTTCTTATGTTTCAATTGATTGACAATCTTTTAAAACTACTAGTTTGATAATTCATAAATTGAGAGATGAGGTTTATCAATAGGCTTTGAAACACGAAACACTTTAATCAAGACCGAGAGATTTGAGATTAATAGTGAAGTCGTACACACCTTTAAACAAATTATAAGGTCATAATTTTTTTTAAATCTTTTGGAGTTCTAAGTATGATTACAAATGTACACGATATTTAATACTTCGAACCTACAATTTAATCACATCAAGAGAATGATTAAACTACTATTGTGATGGGCTTATATTTCATTGAATCACAATGTACTTGATTGATTGAAATTGAATGACATTGGGAAATCATTGTGAAACAAAACCCCGCAAAACTCTATCACTTATTTTTTCTAAACTCTTACAAATTATGTTTCTTTATTTAGTTTATAATTCTAAATAGTTTATAATTGTCATTTTTAATGACACAAACCAACTCATTTTATACCATTTGGATACTACATTATCTAAATTATATTACTTGTCAATTTAAATCTGTATATGGTCCTTATGGGATTCAACCTTACTCGTTTAATACTACATCTACACCATATACTTGTGGTTAGATAGAGTATCAAAATAGACAAGTTTTTATTACTTGACAAAATCCCTAGTAAAATAGGGAGCGCTCAAGTTTTTGGCATTATTTTCGGGGATCATTAATTTAAGTAGATAATAATATAATTGATAAAATACTATTAATCTAAACACTTTTTATATTTTGATTGGAGTCTTGCATGTGGTGCGCCCACACATATTCTAAAGGGGAACCTGTGGAGCCCATCGACTCACAAATTGAGGTAACTTGTAGATGAAATGAGACCAAAATGAGTGAGAAGCAAGATGGCTAGAAATATGGACAATATCAATTTCAAAATCAACCAAATCCAATAACAACTACAAGCATTTCATGTATAAATGCTACAGCAAGCACAACCTCAACAAAATGCAGAGCTGGCCATATGGATCATGTTCCAACTCTTTGTTATCTAAGACCACAGAGGAGAAAACAAACCTACTATTAAATCCAACAAATTTGAGTTGATGACGGGGTAGACAGCAATAGTTCAACAAGATCAATTTGGAGGAAGTGCCATGGATGATCCAAATGCGCATTTGTTGCAATTCTTGGAGATATGCGAGACCATCAAGATGAATGGAGTTGAAGAAGATGCGGAAAGAATATGATTATTCCCTTTTTTTATTAAGGGATAAAGCAAAGTTTTAGTACAACACACTTGGCTTGGGATCCATCAACACATGGAATGAGATTTGTTAAAAGTTTTCACTCAAATTCTTTCCACTAAGCAAGACCTTGAAGTTCAAGAGCAAGATCTCAATATTACCAATTAGACGAAGAACCATTACATGAAACTTGGGAAAGGTTTATGGAGTTATTAAGAAAGTAACTTCAACAAATGTTTCTTAGAGACGAACGAATATGTTACTTTTATAATGGGTTGAGCGGGCACACTAAGGTTATGGTAGATGCTTCATCTGAAGGTGTTTGCTAGTAAAAAGTACAAATGAAGCGATGGCCTTTCATGAAGTAATGGAGGATAATAAATATAAATGGCAGATGGAATGATCAATAATTAAGAAATTTGACATGGTGGGAGAGAATGATGTAATGACTGGTATGACACATCAATTAGCGGCAATGAATAGAAAGTTTGACATGTTTATGTCACAAAGCTCGGGACTTTCAACAAACCAATCTAGTGGAGTTTCCATGCACGAAGAGGTTAGAGACTTAAATTTTGTCAACCAAAGAAACTTCCATGACAAATATAGAGGGAACTAAGGTGGAAATTAATTCTATCCGGGTATTAGAAATCATCTGGATTTCTCTTATGTATATCTAAACAATGCACTTCAACCATCACCGGGTTTTTCGGTGACAGAGCAATCAACAAGAACATGAATATCTAAGCATTGAATACATGTTCACTGTATTTTAGAATGAAACTAAGTCTCAGTTCGAGAAGGGCGAGTCAAGGATGGACCGGATGGAGGCGAATATAGCTCAAATGAATGTGTTGGTTAGAACGCACATGAAGGCACTTGAGACTCAAAATTTGCAATTGGCTACTATTAATGGGAATTAACATAACAAGGGGCAATTCTCAAGAAACGCGGAGGTAAACCCCAAATAACAAGTGAATAAAATTCATTTGAGGAGTGAAATACATTGTGATGGACCGAAAATGTCAAATATTGAACGAAAAATTATGAAAGAAGTTGAAAAAGATGCCAAGGAGGGTATGGTTGAAGGAGAAATTGAAAAAGGGTTTGAGAAGCCAAAATCTATATCTATTCCCCTTAATCTTTCTAATTCATTACCATTTACACAAAGAACTAAAAAGAAAAGAATGGATGATTATTATTCTAAGTTCTTAGATATTTTTAAAAAATCGATATAAACATACTGTTTGTTGATGTTTTCATACATATACCAAATTTCAAGAGGTTCTTGAAGGAGGTGATAAGAAAGAAGATGAGACTTGAGAATTATGAGACTGTGAAACTTACGGAGGAATTTGCGGTCATACAAAAGAAATTCCCTCTCAAATGCAAGAATACCGAGAGTTTAAGATTCCATGCACGATTGGGGGAGGTTTGTTGATCACCACGTTATGTGATATCAGTGCAAGAATAAATCTCACGTCATTATCAATTTTTAAGAAATTAGAAATTAGAAGCATCAACCTGATGAATATCACGCTCCAAATGGTGAATTGAATATTGACGTAACCAAAGGGTATAGTCGAGGATGCATTAGTGAAAATCTATGACTTTTAACTCCCCATAGACTTTGTCGTGTTTGATATGGCAGTACGTACGCCAGACCTGGGTTGGGGTAGCTCTGACTCACGATAGTTAGATAAATTAAGAAAGGGCTAAAACAGCTTTGTCTCAGAGGAGGATCTAATTAATCCTTCTGAGAAAACAGAATATCAGGGAGAGGTGGTTATTGCTCAGGATTCCTCCTGACTTAGCTATCTTGAAGAAATCACTAAAAGCTTAGAGGTTATGCCGAGCTGAAGTTCCAGGGACTATACTTAAGCCTGGTCTGGTCGAGAGACCTGATAAAATCCCCTAAAGGAGGGAGCTTGTCATCATAATAGCGAGATCTGACCTGTTGAATGGTAGGGACACCGAATGAAAGGAGAGCTGGATCATGACAGGTCTGGTTCCTTGAATTCTGCTGGAATCCTAGGAAGTTGAGGCAGTACAAGATGAGAAAGGCCTGGAACGAGGAAGACCTGTTTCCTAGATCCCCAGCAAAGAGACAAGGGGGACCACTTGTCAGAATTGGTTACGTAATGGTCCATGCTTCGCGGCACATGCTCCTGAGATCCCGGCTGGGGTCCCCACTAAGGTAAGTTATAAGTATCTTAGCCCCAAGGCTGAGAGAGGTAAGAGCAGGTCTGGGCGAATACCTAGGTCTTAGAGGTAATATGGAATAGTGGAGGACGAGCAGGCCCAGGCCAGACCTGGTTTCCTGTTTACCCTGAAAAGAGCGAGTGGGACCACTTGTCAGAGTTTATTGCTTAAACGGCCCATGATTCGCGGTTTTTGTTTCCGAGATCCTGGAAAGGGGTCCCCACTAGGAAAACTATAAATACCTCAGCCCCAAGGCTGAGAAAGGTACGTCATTCTCTTGAGCATTCTTTCTTTCATTCTGGAAAACACCTCAAACGCTTACTGACTTAAGCATCGGAGAGGTTTCCACCGGAAAATCACCGGTGGTCCTTTATAACTTGTGTTTGTGGTGAAGATCAGGCGGGTGTTCAAGGTTTTATGAGTTCTCAACCGTTGGCCATTTTTGGGCTGAAACAATTGGCGCCGTCTGTGGGAAGGCGATCAAGCTAAGACGTGAGGTTTTTTTTTTATTTTATGGCTTCAGACGGTTTACGGCGGAATTTGGTGGGAGAGCTGGGCGGAACCCCTAGTTCCGCTGCGCCGTGGGGAATGCCCAGGTCGACAGATACGTCGGCGATGGGGCCAGAAGAGATAGCACCGCCGGCAGTGGCCACGCCGGGCACTACGCCGCCCCTACCCGGTTGATCTATGCCAACTACTGGTGGTTCATTTAATGAGTCCTTGCTCTTGCAGCTCTCGGAGCTCATCGGCAAAGTCGTGGAGACGGTGGTGGAAAAGAAGTTTGCGGAGATGTCGACGCCGCCATCCAATACACCACCGGCACGAACTATCCCGGTGGTAGGAACTGAACCATTATGAGGCCAGCGCACGGATCGGACTCCTCTACAGGACAGGGAAGAGCACTTCTCCACCTCCGACAGCGAGACCTCAAGCAAGGCTAATCCAGATTTAGTTGAGCGGATGCAGAGCTTACAGAAAGAGGTGCGGGAGTTTAAGAGGAGGATGACGAGCACTAGCACGGTTGACTCAAACTTTTGTGCACCCCGTTTTTAATAATTAATTTAAAAGCACTTCAGTTTGCTCGCAAGTGTACGAGGTAACTGTAGGGTGATGAGTTTGATTCGAGTCGTATCTCTCGAGGAAACAACTGTTCAGTCTTTTTGATGTTTTTCTCAATTACGAATAACATACATGTACATTTGGGGGTTTGAATAGATTGATTCGATCATTATAAACTAAGACGATAATTAAACTAAAACTAATTAAACTAATTACTATAATCTAGATTATCAATTACGAACTAAGCTGTAAACTAAAGCTGATTAAACTAATTATCTTAAATTATCAACTAAGAGCAATAACTAAATTATCGATTAACGCTACGAAGATTAAAAGCTAATTAACGTATCTAAAGCATGAATTTAAGAAACTATCGCTAAGCAATTGAATCATACGAATCCAAGAACCATTAACAAAGCATAAACTAATCACGCATAAATAAACTAAATTAACCAATATTCAATATCCAAGCATAAGAAACAATTAAACTAATTAAAACTAGAATTAACTAAGAATTTATCTAAACAATTAACTAGAAAATTATCTAAGAGTTTAGAGAACTTATTGAAACTAAGGAAAGCAATGAAAAGCTCCAGCTATTCCGGAGTTTGAACGCTGATCTCGGGCGAGAGATGGATTCTCGAGCGCGAAATCGGTGTTTCGGACGCGTAGAACTTCGATCCTTGATCCGCGTCTCCAAATCTTGTTATAAGACGTGGATTTATTGTTATTGAATGCTAAAATACCCTAGGATAGTGTTGAGTCTTCGTCTCCCCTCTGTGTTGTTCTCAAAATCCGAAATATGGCGGGTTTTTATAAATATTTACAAGTCTTCCCCACAAGAAACCCTAATTTCCGAATTCTTGGGCGAGAAGGTTTATTTTCCCCCGTTTATTCTTTTTATGGGGTTTCTCCCTTTTTTTTATTTTATTTATTTTATTTATATT
>BMAC01000064.1:326946-349647 GCA_014905375.1 Phtheirospermum japonicum | reverse complement strand
CGCGTCGGCTGGGCAGGTGCGTCGACGGGGTGCGTCGACATCGACGCTTCAGCAGCTAGCGTCGACCTTGGTGCATCGACATCGACACTTCAGAAAGTAGCGTCCATGTTGCATCGATGGAGCGTCGACTGACGCGGTCATGACTCGCTGAAACGGCTCGCATCGACGGTCGCGTCAGTCGACGCGACTGAGCGTCGGTCTCCGTTTCCCGATCGTTTGCTACTCGTTTCACCGGAAAGCTTGTTCTCCTATTCTTGAACATCGATCTTCGTCTTTTACGTGCTAAACTCTTCCGGTTACTTAGCTTTAAGGTGAACAACAACGAAACATCACCTAATTGCATCAATTAAGATCGAAATGCGGTAAAATAAGCTGGAATTATAAAATTACGGAATTATGCTTAAATCATCCAACTTATACCAAAAACAAATATAAAAACGAACTAAAAAGCTAATAAAAATAAGGACAAATCTACTCTAATCAACGGTACCAACACGTCGAGGTACCCTGTTCACGGAGGAGGTGATGCGCGACGAGGTGCCGACCTCATACTGGTCTCAGGGTTTTGAGTATAATGGGACTACAGATCCGTGGGATCATTTGAGCAGATTTGAAATCGCGGCAGCTGTACACAAGTTTTCAGATGCGGTTATGTGCCGGGTCTTCCCGATGATTTTCATTAAGTCAGCCAGCTCTGGTTTAGCCAGCTGCCGCCGAGATCCAGCAGTAACTTTGACGAATTCAGTTCGTCCTTCCTGCACCAGTTCACGAGCTGCAGGAAGTACCATAAAATGCCACTTGAACTTTTCAGCCTGAAGCAGAAAGAGATCGAGGGCCTGCGTGCCTACATCAACAGGTTTACAATGGCTAAGTTAGAGGTACCCTCTGTGTCAGAAGAGCTGTTGGTAAATGCTCTGGCACAGGGTCTGAGGAGAGGAGAATTTTTCTAATCGTTGGTGGTGAAGCCGGCTCTGAAATTTGGAGAGCTCTTGGAGAGAGCGGAGAAGTATATCCATTTGGAAGAAGCTTTGAAAATCAAGGAAGAAGGAGAGAAGAAGAAGGAAAGGTACGATAGAGATGGAAGGGCAACAATGAAGAAGCCCAGGCCAGATCTGTCTGGAGGGAGACCTCGTTTTGACAGATATAATCCTTTAGCGACGCCGCAAGGCGAAATCCTGTAGGCAATAGAAATTCATCCAGACCTAAAATGGCCTAAAACTTATTCGCTGAAGCCCAGGAAGGGAAGATCTGACCGGTTTTGCCGTTTCCATAATGAGTATGGACACGATACTGATCAATGCACTCATTTGAAAGATGAGCTGGAGAGAATGGTTCAGGCTGGGCACCTGAAAGAGTATGTCCGCTTGAGGAAGGAAGAGGCCAGATCTTGTCGCGGTGGTTATGACCAACCCCAACAAGGCAAGAGAGATCAGGATAGAAGACACACTGAAGGAAGAAGGTCTGATCAGGCCCAGGTCATTCATGGCGAGATTCAGATGATCACGGGCGGAGAGCTGGAAGAGCACTCTAAATGGACGCAGCATAGCTATGTTAGGGCTGCGAAGGATCTAATTAGGAAATCGCGTGAGGTGGGGCAAATGGCGTCTACCCCGAACATTTGTTTTGGGTCGGAAGATGGAGACAGCATCTTGGCCCCACACATGTACGCTTTGGTTATAACAGCAACCATCGCCAATTATAATGTGCGGCAAATCTTCGTTGATACAGGAAGTTCTGCTGACATTCTATTTTACGATTGTTTCCAAAAGTTCTGCTGACTACTTCTCTGGTCGGGTTTGCAGGAGGAGCCCTAAAGCCTCTGGGAGCGGTTAGGCTCCTCGTGACATTAGGTGAGGATCTATACAGGGTGACTACAATAGTCCGCTTTCTGGTGGTGGATACACCATCCTCTTATAATTTTATGCTTGGCCGCCCATCCTTGAGTCAGTTCCAGGCCATGATATCGGTTTTCCACATGAAAATGAAGTTTCTGGCTGAGGATGGAACAGGCGAGGTAAGAGGTGATCAATACGCGTCGCGACAGACATATGTCGAATATGTCAGAAGGAACAGCGAGGAAGAAAGACAGAGTAAGAGAGCTCGAGTGGAGCAGCCACGAACAGACCTGGCCCGAAGAGAGGAGGGACTGATGTTAATTGAGGTGGTCCCAGGAGATGATAGCCAAGTCCTTCGTGTAGGCACGACTCTTAGCCCGAAAGTACTGACTGACCTGGTGGCTTTGCTGAGAGATAGTGCGGATGTTTTTGCTTGGTCTCCCCAAGACTTGATAGGGATCGACCCGGAGGTCAGGGAGCACCCTCAACATTAGCCCGAAAGTGAAGCCAGTTAAGCAGAAAAAACGTAATTTCGGGCCAGAGAAAGAAGCCATTATCGAAGCAGAGGTGGATAAGCTCTTGAAGGCGGGGCATATCCAAGAAATACAATTTCCAGAATGGCTTTCCAACGCAGTTTTGGTCCCAAAAATAGACGACTGGCGGATGTGCATTGATTTTCGAGATTTGAACTGCGCCTGCCAGAAAGACCACTATCCCTTGCCGAGAATCGACCAGCTCGTCGATTCTACCTCTGGATGTGAGCTCCTGAGTATGATGGATGCATCCCAATGGTATCACCAGATCAGATTGGCAAGAGAAGATTGGAAGCGGGTCGGCTTTATTACCCCGAAAGGGACGTATTGCTATGTAGTGATGCCTTTCGATCTGAAGAATGCAGGTGCCACCTACCAGCGTTTGGTTTATAAGATGTTCAGGAGCCAGCTCGGGCGAAATATGGAGGTTTATGTGGACGATATGCTGGTTAAAAGCGTAAAAGCAATGTCTCATGTGGAAGACTTGAGGGAGACCTTTGATACTCTGCGACAGTACAGGATGAAGCTTAATCCCAAGAAATGCGCGTTCGGGGTGAGATCTGGAAAATCCATGGGCTACATGGTCATAGAGAACGGTATCGAGGCAAACCCTGAGAAGATTCGAGCAATTATGGAGATGCAAGTGCCAAGAAACGTGAAAGAAATGCAATGCTTGGAAGGACGGATCAATGCCCTGAGTAGGTTTGTGTCCAGGTCTGCAGAGAAGAGCTTGCCATTTTTCCAGGCCTTGCGGAAGAAAGTTAAATTTCAGTGGAGCGATGAATGCGAAGAGGCATTTTGATTATTGAAGGAATACTTGGCTGGCATGACCTTGCTCACGAAACCCGTTCAAGGAGAACCCCTGATCTTATATTTGTCCATGGGACAGCAGGCGGTCAGCTCTGTCTTGATCAGGGAAGAGGGGAAAATACAGACACCGATCTACTTTTGGAGCAAGGTCTTGCATGCGACAGAGGTCAGGTACGTGGAAGTAGAAAGGGCGATGCTAGCTCTGGTTGGAACTGCTAGAAAGCTGCGACCGTACTTCCTTTCTTATACCATAGTCGTGCGAACTAACCTTCCATTGAAAACCATAATGGACAAACCAGAAGCATTTGGGAGGCAAGTCAAATGGATTATAGAGCTCAGCGAATTTGATGTCACATTCGAGGCTAGAACGGCAATTAAGGCTCAGGCCTTAGATGATTTCATGCAAGAAATGACTGGTCCTCCTGGTGAGTTGAAGGAATGGACAATTTTCACGGATGGCTCTGTCTGTAATCAGGTATGTGGGGCTGGAATCGTCCTAATAGATCCAACAGCTGTGTCCACCGAGTTTGCTGTTCGGTTGAGTGCATTATTTTCCAACAATGCTGCCGAGTATGAGGCCCTTTTGAGAGGGATTCAGATGGCAAAAGACCTGGGCGCAGAGCACGTATGTGCTAAGGTGGACTCACAGCTTGTTTGCAAGCAAATCAGTGGAGAGTTCAAGATAAGGGAGGAAAATATGCAGAAGTATTTAACCAAATTTAGAGAGCTGGCCAGAGGAATGAAAGGGTTAACAGTCCTTCAGATTCCTAGGGAAGAAAATGGAAGAGCTGATTTCCTGGCGAAGGTAGGCAGCTCGGCCGCAGATTGTCACGAAAGGGTGATTACTCTATTAAGAGCAGACGGGGAGTTTGGGTCTGAGCAAGTGTGTGCGGTTATGGAACGAGAAGATTGGCGCTCTTCTATAAAAGCGTACTTAGAGCAAGAGGTAATGCCGGAGGATAGGAGGGAAGCGGCAAAAATACGAGCCAGAGCTGCTAGATTTTGCCTGATTAAAGGAGAGTTGTTCAAGCATGGATTCGGCCAACCCTTTTTAAGATGCCTGGGCCATGCAGAAGGAGCTCTGGTACTTAGAGAAATTGACAAGGGGTGTTGTGGTAACCATATGGGAGCCAGAGCTCTATCAAGCAAGATCTTACGAGTGGGATATTTCTTGTCAGGCCTACGAAAAGAAGCAGAAGACTTCGTACGAAAATGTGAGAAGTGTCAAAAGAATTCATCACTGACACACAGGCCTGCCGAAGAGCTTATGACAATGAGTTCTCCTTGTCCATTCGCCAAATGGGGGATTGACTTGGTCGGCCCTTTCCCCATGGCTCCTGCCCAAAAGAAGTTTCTAATAGTCGCGATCGACTACTTTAGTAAGTGGGTAGAGGTTGAAGCATTAGCGAAAATTACAGAGGATGCTGTCATGAAGTTCTTGTGGAAAAATGTCGTGTGCAGTTTGGCGTCCCCAGAATCCTGGTTTCAGATAATGGCACCCAGTTCATGGGTACCATAATTAGAGCTTGGTGTGCAAAGATGAATATTGATCAGCACTTCACGTCTGTCTATCATCCCCAGGCTAACGGACAGGTCGAGGTCACTAATCGCATATTGGTGCATGGGATCAAAACACGTCTGGAGAGAGCTGGAGGTAGATGGGTGGATGAGCTGAATTCAATTCTATGGGCATACTGAACTAATCCCAAGGAAAGCACAGGGGAGACGCCTTTCAGCCTAGTTTATGGTATGGATGCAGTGGTGCCTGCCGAGATTAGTATAGAGACCCATCGAATTTAGAATTTTGTTGAAGAACAGAACGAGCTCTTAATCCAGGATGCTCTGGACTTGATCGAGGAGAAGAGGGATCAAGCTGCTGTCAGAATGGCACATATCAAAGGGAGAATAAAAGCGACATACGATAAATCTGTGGTAAAGAGGCAGTTCCAGGTGGGAGACCTGGTCTTGAGAAGAGCTGATTTGGGAAAAGCAAAAGGAAAACTTGATGCCATATGGCAAGGACCACTTTGAGTCACCCAAATCTTGGCAGGAGGCGCTTATAAGTTGGAAGAGCTGGACGGGACTAAGATCCCGCGTGTTTGGAATATTGCTAATTTACGAATATTTTATGCATAATTGTAATTTCTTAATAATCATTTGCCTTTTGAATAAAATTGCAGGTTTATTCTCGTTCACCAATTTATATATGCATTCATAATTAAGCTAAGGGCGGCTGCCCACGATTTTACCTGACCTGATTGTCAGTTTAAAGCCAGGATTGGCTGAGAACGGATGTCCTCGATTTTACCTGACCTGATTGTCAGTTTAAAGCCAGGATTGACTGAGGACGGATGTCCTCGATTTTAACTGACCTGATTGTTAGTTTAAAGCCAGGATTGGTTGAGGATGAATGTCCTCGATTTTACCTGACCTAATTGTCAGTTTAAAGCCAGGATTGTCTAAGGACGGATGTCCTCGATTTTACCTGACCTGATGGTCAGTTTAAAGCCAGGATTGGCTGAGGATGAATGCTCTCGATTTTACCTGACCTGATCGTCAATTTAAGCTAGGATTGGCTAGGATGGCTGCCCACGATTCTCCTGACCTGATTGTCAGCTAAAAGTCAAGATGGGCCAGAGATGACAGCCCACGATTTTCCTGACCTGATTGTCAGCTTGGGCACGCGAGTAAAAAATCCTATGAGGTAGATTTTGAATTGCTAAAACGCTGATATAAGCATAAGTTAAATGGCTTGAGCAAGCAAAAAGCTGATTCAAAGTTTGAGCAAAACTGAGAAAATGTGTATGAGAAGAATAAAATTAACATATTTCATTAATCGCTGCACAACGCGAAAAACAAGTTGCCCGTACCTTCTACGAAGGTTGGCAACTTTGATTACATAAATTTGCAGGAAACAAATAAGATAAAACCCAGATATTCATCTGGGTGAAGCATGCCGATCTAAAGCCAAAGCTCAGCGAACATGCCAAAGCTCACGCTCCGCCTCATGGAGATGACGACGATACTTGTCAGACTGCTCGGCAAGGGCGTGGGCCTCGCCAGCAACGGCGGTTAGGCGACTCACGGATTCGATCAGATCCGCCTTCTCTTCATGCAGTTGGCGGTTGATTTACCGGAGCTCAGCCCATTCCCTTTTGTAGTGACGCTTCTTTTGCCTCTTCCTCTCCAGAAGACGGTAAAGATATCCGATCTTCTCCTTGAGCAAGACCAATTGATCAGGAAGTTTGAATTTCTCCACAACAAGAGAGATGTTTTTTCTCTCTATAGTATTGAGTTCTTCGAGCAAGGGAGAAGAAGTCATTTTTCAGATGAATGATGAAAATATTAAGGCACACATACAGGCATTTAAAGAAATCGAAAGCACCTGATAAGAATCAAAAAGTATAAGGGTTTCCGGATATTCAGGAAACCCTAGAAAGTTCAAAATTCGTTACAGGACAAAAAAAATAAAACATCCGTTATTAAAAATTTGTATGATATTACATAAGCTTCAGCAGAATAACAACCAGACCAGACACCCAGGCAACCTACGGGTCCACTGCAAAAGAACAGTTCATACGGCCTAAGTATCGACCTCCATATCTACCCTCAGCTCTGCCGACACCTGATCCACCGGGCTCTCTGACAGACCTCCTGGAGAAGCTCCCCCAGGCAGCTCACCCAGACCTACAAAGGTTGGGGAGGGAGATAAAGTAGGAGGGACCACGGCGAGGGTCAGGTCTGACTTAGCTTGACCGGATTCGAGAGCATGGAGAACAGAGTGAACATGCTCGGCAAACTCTGCAGACCCGATGGTGTGGAGGCAATCCTTGGCAGAGTCGTAGGAGAAGGAGGTCGGCTCAGGCAGGGTCCTCAACGACATTTTTCGATCAAAAGGAGCGTTGGGATTGGCCTGAACCCATTTGGCCTGCTCATCCATGCCATAGTTGTAATACACCACAGCTTCTAGAAAGAGTAGGGAAAAAAGGGCTTTGGATACCAAAAAGGCTTTCTTGGCTTCATCCCTAGCCACCTGGACCAGATTGAGCCCCTCCTCGGAGTTTAAGAACTCGGCCTTCCACTCTCCCTTGGCCTTGGCTAGAGCGTCGTCTTCCAGACTCCTTGCCTCCGCTATAGCCTCATCCCGAGCTTCAGATCGAGCTATCTCCAACATCTTCTCTTGGGCTTTCTTCATCCCATCTACCTCCTCCTGCAGCTTTTTGACCTCCTTGAGCTTCTCCTTGGCAAAGGTCCTGACCTGCGACATCTTCTCATTAAGGGCCTTGTTCTCCTTAATAAGATCAGCTTGGGCCATAGATCTGGTTGCCCTAATGGATAAGAGTTCCCTCTTGGCTTCAGCCTGGACATCAGAAAGAAAGTCAGAAACTCACTAAGTAACAAATGAGGAAAGGGAAGAATAATAGAGAGACGTACCCTAGCCTCATCCTAGCACCAGGACTCCAGCAGCTCGCGATCACTCATTTGCTCTAAGACGCGCATGTCTTCAGGCGCGCACTGAGCACTTACGCGTCGAACTGCTACATCTCCCGAGCAGTTCAGGATAGGAGTCCGGCGCGGAGGACCCGCGCTGCGAGTGACGGTGGCGGCGGGTCTGGTAGTTTTAGGGATGGTCGGGGCCGCGGGGATGTTCACACCTCGGTCGCGGTTGGAGCGGGGTCATTTCAGCTGAGGAACGTCCTCCTCGTCGGAGTTAAATGTGAGTAGCCTCACTGGGGAAGGGTTCTGGGCTCGAGATGTAGAAGATGCGCCCACCGTGTGAACTGCGGGCTCTGCATCAGCCTCTGCGCTTTTCTTGTCGGCTGACTCGAACATCATGTGCATCATCCTTTCTGAAAATAAAGAGCAAAGGAAGTAAGACTCATGGGCATCAAGATATAATGTAACAGACCAGGCTAGAGAAGGCCTTTTACCAATCTCTGGGGTTAAGGGACCTGTCTTGCAAGTTTCGTTGAAAAAGTCCAAAACATGGGGGAGGAGGAACTCATTAATATTAATAAGATTCTCATTCAGAGTAGATATGATTTTCTGAATATGAGAAGGTCTGCCTGCTGTGGTCAAATGGGGGTAAGAAGGCAGTTTCTCTATGGGGTGGGGGTCAAAACCCCAGTCTCCATCACAGTGGACAAATAAAAACTTTTTCCGCCAGGCTTTGTGAGAGGAGGGGAGTTTGTATATAAAATGAACCCCAGGTCTGGCTGTGAGATAAAAGCAGTTAGGGGACAAAATCTTCGCTTGGAAGAGCTAGTAGAAAACAAGGGCTGTTGGATCCTAGCCAGCGTAGCGCATGTCCATATTGTAACATACCATTATTCTAAAGGAATTAGGGGTGAATTGAAAAATGGGGATTCTGTACATCTGGGCTATCTCAAGCATCAAGGGATTTATTGGTAAACGTAAACCCGCTTGAAATTGATCGACATAGAAAGTCAACCATCCCTCCGGCGCTTGACAGGCTAGGATGCACGCCGGAGGAGGATAGGGATCGAAGGGTTCTTTGATTTTGTACTGGGAGCGGATTTCCTCTATCGATTGTTGGCTAAGGATAGAAGTGATCATGGGGTGATCCGGTACCGGTGGAGGGTATACTAAACCCTCAGAAGAGGAGGAGCCGGCGGTTGCCACCGCCGGAAGGTCTAACGGTAATAGGGGGGAGGTCACCGCCACCTCGGGGCTAACAGGAGGTTGAGATGATGAAGCCCCTGCTACATCTATAGGGGTAGACGGCGGAGAGGAAGGAGCCCTAACCGCCTCTGGGGTGGATGGTGAGGAAGAGGAGAGAACCACCGCCGCCTCCGGTGGAGCAGACGACGGAGATGCGGAAGCCCTTATATCTAGAGGAGACGACATCATAAGAAAATAAAAGGCAAAAGGCTGAGAAAGGTACCTGGTTTGTAAGGATTGCCGGGAAAGTGAGATGGAGAGAGAATTCGCCGAACACTGGGGAAGATGGAGAGATCCTGAGATTTTGGAAAAGTGAGAAGCAAAAAGTAAGAGAAAAGGACAAGTCCAGCGGGAATAATAAGATAAAAGATAAATTTGAAAAACGGAAATCGATAAAGGCTGGATTAGATGGGATCCCCGCATTTAATGCTGGCAGGCGAACAGTGCCCTAGAAGGTGAGCTGGAGCGTCTACCGTCCTAGACTAGGGCTGATGTGGCATGTACCCGCGGGACTAGCGTGGTTGTTACGTGGGAAGACGAACCGACATCGCTAATGCCAAATAGTTAGGCCTGGGTGTCAGGCGGATTTCTCGGGATTCCTCCTAGTACGTGAAGTCATAAAGGACGGAAAAACCTCATTTATTTAGAAATGGCTTAGGTTATTACCGATCTACCCCAACTGATTGGGGGGAGGAGTTGATAAGGCAGTACGTACGCCAGACCTAGGTTGGGGTAGCTCTGACTCACGATAGTTAGATAAATTAAGAAAGGGATAAAATAGCTTTGTCTCAGAGGAGGATCTAATTAATCCTTCTGAGAAAACAGAATATCAGGGAGAGGTGGTTATTGCTCAGGATTCCTCCTGACTTAGCTATCTTGAAGAAATCACTAAAAGCTTAGAGGTTATGCCGAGCTGAAGTTCCAGGGACTATACTTAAGCCTGGTCTGGTCGAGAGACCTGATACAATCCCCTAAAGGAGGGAGCTTGTCATCATAATAGCGAGATCTGACCTGTTGAATGGCAGGGACACCGAATGAAAGGAGAGCTGGATCATGACAGGTCTGGTTCCTTGAATTCTGCTGGAATCCTAGGAAGTTGAGGCAGTACAAGATGAGAAAGACCTGGAACGAGGAAGACTTGTTTCCTAGATCCCCAACAAAGAGACAAGGGGGACCACTTGTCAGAATTGGTTACGTAACGGTCCGTGCTTCGCGGCACATGCTCCTGAGATCCCGGCTGGGGTCCCCACTAAGGGAAGTTATAAGTATCTTAGCCCCAAGACTGAGAGAGGTAAGAGCAGGTCTGGGCGAATACCTAGGTCTGAGAGGTAATATGGAATAGTGGAGGAAGAACAGGCCCAGGCCAGACCTGGTTTCTTGTTTACCCAGAAAAGAGCGAGTGGGACCACTTGTCAGAGTTTGTTTATTAAACGGCCCATGATTCGCGGTCTTTATTTCTGAGATCCCGGAAAGGGGTCCCCACTAGGAAAACTATAAATACCTCAGCCCAAAGGCTGAGAAAGGTATGTCATTCTCTTGAGAATTCTTGATTTCTTTCTGGAAAACACCTCAAACGCTTACTGACTTAAGCATCGGAGAGGTTTCCACCGGGAAATCACCTGTGGTCATTTCTAACTTGTGTTTGTGGTGCAGATCAGGCGGGTGTTCAAGATTTTATGCGTTCTCAACCTTTGGCCATTTTTGGGCTGAAACAGTGTTAGATATAGAAGAGGACAAGAACATGCCACTGATTTTTGGGGCGACTATTTTTAACAATAAGCCGAGCTCTTAATGATGTTGAGAATGTATAAATCACATTGCTTATCAATGATGAGAATAAAATTTTAAAAGTCTATAATTCTCTTGAATTATGAAATAAAGTGCATCAAATCGAAGAGTATAAGAGGATCGACAAGTGTTGATGGTTGATATCATCCCGAAGACCCCAGGAAGGAACCGAGCTGAATTACTTAGGGAAACCCAAAAAACCCTCCTGGCTGAGCAGGGTTGCTGTCAACCGACAACTAGCGGCGACGCCGAATAGTCGAGGGCTCCCACACGATCTGCCAATTCCTACCAGGCAATCTTGACGAGCAGAAAGCGCCGACCAGCCGAGGCCTCCCGCACAACCTGCTGAGTCTTACCAGGCAACCCCACCAAGTAGTCAAGGGCTCCCACGCAACCTGCCGAGTACCACCAGGCAATCCTGCCGATCAGAAAGCACCGAGCAGCCGAGGCCTCTCGTGCGACCTGCTGATTCCTATTAGGCAACCCCGCCGAGAAAGAAGCGCTGAGTATTCGAGGACTCCCACGCAACTTGGCGAGTCCCATCAGGCAATCCTGTTGAGTAGGAAGCACCGAGCAGCCAAGGGCTCCTGCCCGACCTCCCGAATCCTACTAGGTAACCCCACTGAGTAGGAAATGACGAGCAGCGGAGGCCTCCCACGCGACCTGCCAAGTCCTATCAGGCACCCCGCTGAGCAAGAAGCTTTGAGCAGTCGAGGGCTCCCACGTGACCTGCCGAGTCCCGCCAGGCAATCCTGCCGAGCAGGAAGCGTAGAGAAGCCAAGGGCTCCTGCACGAACTGCCGAATCCTGCCAGGACACCTCGCCGAGGGCTCCCGCACAAGATTCCAAGTTATGCGAGCTAACCTCTTCGAGCAGGACCTGTCGAGTTGGGTCACGTCGACCGATCCCTACCAGCCGCCGAGCAGGGACCCACCGAGCTGGGAAGCATTGTCGGTCAGGCCCCGTCAGTCGACCGGGCGTCGACGCCAAACAAGGGGCACCGAGCAAAGACCCACCGAGCTAAGCATCGCTGTCGGCCAAGCCCCGTTGGTTGACGTCGGGCGCCGATGATGAACAGGAGATGCCGAGATGGGCAGCGCTGTCGACCAGGACCCGTCGGTCAACACCGGGCGCCGATGTCGAGCAGGATGTGCTCTCCCGACGCGTGCGCGACATGTTCGTTTCACTTCCGGTCATTTGTCGGGTTGGAAATGCCGAGTTGAAGTAGTAGATTGACGTTTCAGGATCCGTTTGGTGGGTAAAGTAGTTGAGGTCAGAACTAAGTCAGCGGAAATAACTGAGGTCGGCGTTGAGGCAATGGAAACATGAGCAGAAGATTTGGAGAGCCAATAGGAGAGAGACAAATGTCCAATTAGGGTTTCAATGGAAAACTATAAATAGTCTCTTCAAGAGAGAGAGAAAGATCCCAGTTTTTTAGAAAGAGAAACACATAGAGAGTTTTAGAGAGAGAAAGATTGTATCTAGAAACCAAGCACCTGTAAAAGGGTCCGGCCAAGGCCGATCCGATCTGATTTTTGGGAATAAAAGTTAAGCACTTTTTCCTACTCATTTTTGTTGATTTATTGATGTTCTCCTTGTTTTTTTGATATTATTATTTCTTAGTCTATTCTTTCTCTAAATAAAATGGTGATAGAGGAAGGTTTCTTGTGATTTGCAGTCCCAGTTGCTCAGTCAGCCCTTCCGATTTTTATTTTTCATTTTCTGTCCAATTTTCATTTTTTCGCGAGGAGCTAACTCTTATCTCATCGTCGTGATTAAGGTTCATTTGAGTATTTATCAGATCTATTCGTCACCATGAGCCCTTCAGAAAGAACAAGGAGAAATCTTTGAAAATTGCATTAGGAAAAAACTGTTCAATCGGGCCTAAATGAGCTCAACCCGAAACAGGTGCGATCATTCATGCAGCACCCCGCTTTTGCTAAGGAATTTGAAGAGATGATGAAGAAGGAAGAAAAATCAATCTTGAAACCAGAGGTTCTGGTCCGCAATCCTAAGAATGCTGACCTTCTGGAAGCACAGTCGGAGTCGGACCCCATCAGAGATGCAGCTCGGAAGAACGAAAAGAGAAAGTTGGATGGGGAGGCCGAGCTGAATGCCAAAAGCAGGCTCGATAGACCACCCATCGTGCGACGCCTCACATTCTATTCTCCTCAGAACATTTTTTCTCGACTCGGAAATCCAAACAACATAGCACAGGAGAACATCCACACGAGGTCGGCCAACAGCAAGAGTATCGCCAATGTGGACATTCTCCCACAGCGGAGGCCAAGTGATGAATCTATCGAGTTACAATACTTGAAGCAGCGAATTGTCGAGCTGGAAGCCAAGCAAAGCATCCCCCCGGTCCAACACACCTATCAGATTCCACGACCAGCAATGATCAGCTCGGCATATAATGACGAGTCACCTCTGTCCGTCCAGATCCTCTCAGAACCACTGAAGGGGAAGTTGATAATCCCTCCAATCGCTTTGTACAAAGGAAGCAGCGACCCCGACTCACACTTAAGACATTACAAAACTACATGGATATGCATGACGCATCCGACACATACCAGTGCCGAATGTTCTCTATGACACTTGACGAAGGTCCGCTAAGATGGTATCGGTCACTACCGCGACACTCGATCTGCTCCTAGACATAGTTCAGGTCCTCATTTCAAGGGAATTTCATGGTCTCCAATACTAGTGCAGAAACTGCATATCCAGAAGGGTAATTCTGCCTATCCAGAACGCCTTTCTGTACCTCCTGTAGTGACATAGTTCTGGATTGGCAGACTTTCCAGAACGCCTTTTTTTACCCTTCTGGATTGAAAGACTTTCTAGAAGGGTAAGAAAAAACTGTTCTAGAAAATAATTTTTCTGTTCTAGAATGGTACCATCCCATGTTCATCTGCCACTTTCCAGAACGATTTTTTCAAATACCGTTCGGGAAAGTCACACTTTCCAGAACTGTATTCAAAATACCGTTCTGGAAATCGTGACTTTTCAGAACGGTATTTCAAAATACCGTTCTAAAAAGTGCGACTTTCCAGAACGGTATTTTTAGTTATCGTTCTGGTAAGTTATACTTTCCAGATCGGTTTTTTGAAAATACCGTTCTGGAAAGTCCATTTACTAGAACGGTTTTACAAAAGTTACCTTCTAGAAAGTTTAAAAAAATTTAAAAAAAAATGAAATGAAAGCAGGAATACACCAATTTGCTCAAATTGATTAAATATCCACTTCAAGGTTTGCAGATCATATGGATAGAGACATTAGCTTACTGCCTTAGCACCAACCCAATCACACCTATTCAGCTTGCATTAACCAGAAATCTTGAAAATGGAATAATATTTGAAAAAATATTTAATAACAATAATAATTCATGAAAAAATAGTTTGCATAACAAGCAAAATGATAATAATAATAATGTTAATTAAAGATTTAACTAACAGTTTCCAAAATGAAGAATACACTAACTTACGGAACTCTTTAGGCAAATCGAATGACCCGCTAATCTTGTGTTGCTTCAGAGACATATGCTTCTTAGACCGTATCGACCCGTTCTGTAGTGCCCGATTATGACCACCACTGAACATGCTACTCTTTTCAACAAAATTATCAAAAATTATCGTATTCTCGATTTTCAAGTTTTTTGACCCTTGAATGTATTTCTGAGCAGCATCGCCGTGTTGAAGAAGCTCATGCAAAACACGGTTAACCGTTACTTTCCCATCAGAAACCTGCATYGTGAAGTAAATGGACAACTGATAGTTAATAGCTAATTTCTATTAAGTACATGCCAAATAACTCATAACATGTACAACTTAAAGCAAAATCTTGTTAAGCGGTCTGACGGACTCATCAGACAGTCCCCGACAACACAAGTGCGATACACCAGAATTATCATTTACAGGTAAAAAAACGCAAAACCAGCCCATTGAAATCAACAAAGTAAATAGATAACGTACGTAGTAAATAAAAAAAAACTCAACCCATTGAAATACGATAAGCAATAAACACCTCTGGAAAGTGTATAATCCAGAACGGTATTTTAATACCGTTCTGGAAAGTGTGTATTCCAGAACGTTATTTAAAATACCGTTCTGGATTAGAAGCCAATCAAGAACGGTATTTATAAAACCGTTCTCAAATGTCTTGGTCAATTTAATGCTGCGTAAATAAAAAAATTTTCCGCCCATATTTTTACTTTCCAGAACGGTATATTTAAAACCCTTCTGGATGTATTCGCAGATACAGAACGGTAAAAAAATACCCTTCTCGAAAGTTTACGATACAGAACGGTATTTGAAATACCATTTCTCTACATATTGCCAAAACAGAACGGTATTATAATTACCATTCTGGATTGTTATTCAATCCAGAAGGGTATTAAACAACCGTTCTTGAATTTGTTCTTTATTATTGCCAAGAGGTTTTGTGCTTGCTTGACACGTGGCTCTTCCTTATTTTTTTTCTTTCCTTTTTTTTTTGGTCGTGTTTTGTAGAAACCCTAATAATATGAATTTGTTCTTATCCGCCGCTTCCCGTTTTCTTCATTTCTTCTCCTAATTTCAATATCGATCGGCCGCAAACTCTCCTCCTCGGCTCATCGACGGCGGCGTTCGGTAGTGGCGAAAGCATGGCGGTAACTCTCAGCAACGTCAGGAAAGGCAGCCTCCTCTTCACTGCGACGGACAGCAGCAACGAGGGCAGGCTCCAGATCGGAAGGCTCCGTCTTGATTTTCTGAAAATTAACGGGGAGGTGACGACGGGAACTGTGGCGAGGCGGCGTATCTGGTTCGGCATCTCCGTGCGGCGCCTGTGCACGACAGAACGATGGCGCGGCACTTCACTAATTGGGTTCGACAGCAGCGGTTCTGGGATGGGTGACGATGGTGCTGCGATTTCCGTTGAATTAAATATCTTCACTAATTAATTTATGCTTTATGTTATTGGTTTTAATCAACAAGTTTTTTTTGACCAAGTGAATTTGTTTGGTTTTTGCAGTCTTCTCTTGCAGCTGCGAGGGCAGATAATTTTTACTACCCACCGGAATGGGACCGAAGAAGGGTATGATTCTGATGAGACTTTATATTCTTGGCTGCACACGATTATGTCTATGCTTCCGATTGTTATATTGGTTTTTTTGTTTTCAGGGTGGGTTGAACAAGTTCCATGGCCAACATGCTCTGAGGGAGAGAGAAAAAAAAATCGATCAAGGCATCTTGGTCATAAGGTATTGCACCAAGCGATTTTTAATTATTAGCTTTCCACCATTAATGTTTCTTTTAAGCAACAGATGTAAAGGCTTTTAAAGTTATCCAATTATGAATGTCCGTATTTGATTTGAGGTTCGAGCGACAGTTGGAAAAGAGAACCTTTCTAAACCCACCAGTAACATGCATGATGCACATTTTTGCGATGCTTTTGTTCATCGACTTTCTTTACAACCTTTCTAAACCACCAAATTCTTTACAGGGAATCTCGACTGCGCCCCTGTGGGACTTCTCCAAGGGAAAATTCGTTGGAGTTCTCAGTGCACTTGATTTTATTTTGATTATGAGAGAGGTATTTTTCTGAACATTTTGTCATTATTTTGTAATGGTTTGCATTTATTTGATTCAGTTTGTATCCCATTTATCTTATGGGTTTTCTTTCTATTCCCAATGTCTGTCTTTCCTGACCGATGAACTTTACTTAATTATCTCATCAATGCTATTTATATATCTGTTAGGAAAGGAAAATTAGAACTGTTAATGTTATTGGAGTGACGAAAAGGTATAAAAAATGTTATCGGCCATATAATTGTATACGAAGCTCTTACTTATGCATTTGGTCCTTTGTTTGTTGTGTGTGTGGATAGTCAGGTAAAGGCAAGTTTGACATTAAGCTTGAAGGGATGTCTCATTCTAATTCACTTGGATGTTCAAAAATTTAATCATTTATGGTTAAGAAATTGTTTAATGTTATGCAAGATGACTCTGTTATTTGATTTTGTGACTTAATCTGCATTTATGCGTGGGTTATTGGATTAACTGTCGTGATGTGTCTAGATATGTATTAAAATGTGATGAAGGATGGTGTGGACCACGAGGAACAAGTTCTTTGGTTCATGAGAATTTGT
Organism: Phtheirospermum japonicum; assembly: GCA_014905375.1. Classification (NCBI taxonomy): domain Eukaryota; kingdom Viridiplantae; phylum Streptophyta; class Magnoliopsida; order Lamiales; family Orobanchaceae; genus Phtheirospermum; species Phtheirospermum japonicum. The sequence continues at coordinate 332,873 of BMAC01000064.1, read as the reverse complement.
TTTCTTGAATGCTAAAATAACAAAGATTCTGAAATTAATTCACTTGAACCATCTATACATTTGGTTGGTTCACGTATCCATCACTGCTGAATATTCTCTTTGCAACATTTTAATGGCGAATGTGTCTTATGACTCTGTTGTGGGGATATATTCTCATGGATGTAGGACTGGTTGTAATTGTGATAAAAAATGCTAACTACCAAATTCGCTGATTCATCTCTATATTTTTGGAGTTTGATTTCTCATGATTATTGTTTGCTGATTTTTATACTGTGAAGCCTTTGAAATGTGTTTTCTTGGTCTTCTTGATTTGTGACAGCTTGATTTGTACTTTATTCTAATTACAAAACAAAATACCATTTATGTTTCAAAATTATTATGAATCTGCCCATAAGAATTGCAATGATAGGTGCAGCCCTTGGATATTTTTGAACTCAAATCCTTAGCATGTGTTACTGCTCGTATGAAACGTGCGTGTAAAATTATACTTGCTTGCATATGTGGTCAGAGTTGATTGTATCTCTTTACTGAATGAAGGTTTCACATATGTCCCCATTCTTTTGTTATTTTGGTTTCCGTGGAAAGTTTTCACTATTAGTTATAGTTAAATTTATGAATTAAAGGTTTCGATTTGTTTTGATGATACGCAGTTTTGAAATAAGAATTTTCTGGTGCTTTATTAATGGAAGAAAGTGGATTTGTTCAAAGTCATGAGGATTTGGCCAGAAACTTCAGGTGACTTGCATGGCCATTTTAATATATTGGAAAAAAGTTGCATGGAGCATATGAAGCAGTAGTACTTTTTTATTGGGCAAGGAATTATGTTTTGGCCTTACTGCTATAGCCTATAGGCAGAGCTATGGATTTACATTTGTTACTTCTAGCCCAACTAAACCCTACTCTTTTTCTTTTCTATATTGTATGAGTTTAGCATGATTTATTTATTTATTTGATTTTTTGCAGGAGGAGCTGGAGAGAAGCTGCAAGGTGTCAGGTAAAATTTAAATATTGAATGCTGAAGTATATAAAAAACTGGATGTGACATCACCTTGTTGCCTATTTTTGTTCTGTGCATTTAGTTGTAGAAACTGTTATTTGTTCTGCTGTTATTTGTTTAGGGGATTTTGTTAGATGCATACATTTAAATCTTAGTTTGGGGAAACTTTGCAATATAGATTGACAATTGTAACCAGTACTCCTTAATTAACTCTGATTTTGGTTTCATTACATAAAGTGGATATATATAGAAAGTTTCTATAATTTTATAGTTTATTCTTATAATAATCCAGTCATTAGGTTCTGATATATAGTTGATTGAGATAACCACATTTGTTTATTAATGATATGTTTTGGGACTTACTTATTGTGGATGGGTTGGGCTTTATCCGTGTTTGTCCTGTTAGCTATGCTAGTTGGCCCATCGACAAATATATAATTTTGATGTGCATCACTAATTGGCACCAATTCATTTATTTATTTTTTATTTTCAACAGGTGGTTCTAGATCAGATAGTTCTGGAAAGCGGATGAAAGAGGTTGCCTGCCCCAACATGCACAGTCCATTTGCAGGTCCGTAAATTTATTTATTTTGTGTGTTTTCTTGAGCTTTATTGTAATATCATAATATGGCTTTGCCATAATTGTGATTGCGTTGCTGTTGATAATTATCAATTGGTGTAGGTTCAAGTTCCGAGTTCTGGTTCAGAGACCATAGAGTGTGGTGTTTGCCAGCATCCGTTTCTCGTCACTGGGCATTGACGACACATGTTTATCTCTTCTTAATTTCTTGGTCGTTATTTAAATACCGTTCTGGACTAACTCATAATCCAGAACGGTTTTTCAATAACCGTTCTGGAATGTATACATTCCAGAATGGTATTTGAATACCGTTCTGGAAAATTGTCAATCCAGAACGGTAATTTCAAAAACTGTTCTGGAAAGTCTAATCCAGAATAATATTTTAAATACCCTTCTAGATGCACCAGGATGTTCTGTTCTAGAATGCAGTTTCTGCACTAGTGCAAGGACACGGTTGCACCGAAAAGAGCTATCGCCACCATTGTGCAGCAATCGAACAAATCACTTAAAGCTACATAGCTCGGTTCACGAAAAAGGTCTCAGAGTCTCAGCCTTGCGGTGATGAAGCCCTGCTCATTTTGGCTCAGAACGGATTTTCTAACAATTATTTTTTCAAGTGTATAAACAACCAACAAGATCCTAAGACTTTTCGAGAGTTCCCAGCTCTGGCAGCATCCCAAGTTGCAGTCAAACATAATATGTCTGCCCCGATCATATCTTCCCCTTAACATCACAAGTAAGTTAGGCAGGTCGACAAAAAACCAAGCTCTCAAGAAATTGCGACCAAGAAACTTCTGCAAGACAAACAAGCCGACCTCCTAGCCGAGTACAACGAGGTTTACTTGTTAGCTACAACCACAATTTTTGAGCGAATCAAGGACCTGGACATTCTCCCTCCAGCCCGACCAATCAAGAAAGACCCTTCTCTACTCGACAATAAGAGATTTTGCAGGTATCACGGGTCAATTGGGCACAACACAAAAGAGTGCCACGACTTGGTCCGTGCTCTAATCAAGGTTTATGATGACCAGAACTTGCTTCCATTCTAAAAAAATCATCAATTCAAATAAGAACGAAAAGGCAACAATCAGCTACCCCCACCCCCAACATCCAGAGCCGGAGCACCGAGAGATATTTTGACCTTTGACAATACGAGCCGAGCAGAAGAAGAGATCTCAAATCCAAAAGGAAATATTTTCATCAAAGAGGCAAGAAATTCCATCCAAAAAACAAAAGTAATGAGATCAGACATTTTCCATTTCAATGATCAGCAAGAGGAGGACAAGTATGTATCGTCCTTCACATTTCACGAGTCTGTCGCAGCACCACTTGACCACCCACATTCGGATGCCCTGGTCATCACGGTGCCCATCTTAGGAATCCGAACGCACAGAGTACTTGTCGATCCTGGGGCGTATGCTTGCCTGATATACCTGCCGGCCATTTGAAGAATGAGAGTACCTAGGGAGTACATCAAGCCGTGCGATGACCGAATAAGAGGAATTAGTGGGAATGCGTCCAAGCCCTATTTCAAGTCAGCTTGTCAATAGAATTTGGCACTGGAGAGGAGAAGAGGACAATAATCACCACCTTCAAAGTAATCAATGTGCCCAACGACTACAACGCTTTGACTGGAAGGCCGACACTCTATGACCTCAAAGGTGAAATGTCGGTCTACCATTACTCGATCAAACTCCCGGGCATGATGGGAGAAATCAAGCACCAAGGAGACCAAGTAGCATCCCGGGAGTGCAGCTGGTCTATTAGGCCAAGGAATATAAACATGGTCGAGTAGATGAGAGAAAGCGAAGAACTGGTGGAAAAACAAAGTGAAGAGCTTGTTGAGAATCCTAACGGTGTTGAGCACAGTAAGACTCCTGAACAAATGACACCACCCCCCCTGATAAAAGAAGTAATATGTGGGAACCCTGGTAAAAGAGGCAAGGACCTGCCGAGCTCAGAAAAGACGACCAAGCTAATGGAAAGAGAGCTGGAGAAAGAGCCAAGCTCCGATCAGAAGACTGAAAAAAGTGCCGAGATCTACCAAGCCGAACAGAGCAAGGAACAAGAAAGGGAGAAAGAACCAAACCCCAAGCAGTTCTTCCAAATAGGAATCTCCGAACTCAATAAACCTGAACATGACAAAAAACAAGAGGCACAAACCAATAAATATAAGCTCGAGCTGACCAAACGAGGAGATGCTGACCTTAGAGTAGAGATAGAGGTCGGAGGCCGGGGAAAGAACCGATGTGGGATCCAGAAGACACTGTCTGCCAAGCAAAAAATGCCAAGCCAAATATCGGTGAGGATGAGCTGAACCCTCGAAAGCCATGTTTGAAAAAGAAAGGCTGGTCATGCTGAGCTGGTCAAAGAACCGGATTGGATATCCGTTGATGATCTCGACCCGAGCAAACAGCTCCGAGTTGGCCATGATCTCAAGGATCCCATTAGGTCCAAGCTGATAAGTTTTCTGAAAGAAAACTAGGACGTCTTTGCTTGGACACACGATGATATGCAAGGAATTGATCTAGAACAAGCTTGCCATCGACTCAACATCAACCAGAATGTCAGGTCTGTCTTCCCGAAAAGAAGGAAGCTCAGCCCGTACAGATATGAGGTATTGGAGCTGGAAGAGGTAAAGCTGATGGACAACATGTTCATCCGAGAGGTCAGATATACAGTTTAGTAATCCAACCCTATACTAGTAAAAAAGCAGACCGGCCAATGGAGATTGTGCATTGACTTATCTGACCTGAACAAAGCATGTCCGAAGGACAACTGTCCACTTATACACATCCACTACATGGTTGAGGCCACCGCAGGACACGAGCTGATGATCTTAATGGACGCATACTCTGGGTACAACCAGATCCAAATGTACTCGGATGATCAGGAGAACACATCTTTCTACTCGGCATGAGGACTTTACTGCTACATCATGATGTTGTTTGGCCTGAATAACGTTGGACCCACCTACCAGCGCCTTGTGAACAAGATATTTTGCAGTCTGATAGGAAAATCAATGGAAGTTCATGTAGATGAAATGCTTGTTAAGTCATTGTACTCATACGATCACATTGATGATCTCAATAAAATGTTCTCAATTTTACTTGTTTGCCGCATGATGTTGAACCCAAAAAAATGTTCTTTTGGGGTTGATTCTGGGAAATTTTTAGGTTGTATGGTAAGCTAGAGAGGCTTTGAAGCCAATTTGGACAAAATCCGGTATATAACCGAGCTACAACCTCCCTAAAGTGTGAAACAAGTACAAAGCCTGACCGACAAAATGTCCTCTCCGAATCGCTTCATATCCAGATCAACGGATAAATTAAAAGCATTCTTCGAAGCAATCAAGAAGAAAAAAACCTTAAAATGGACTCAAGAATGCTAGACGACTTTTGAAGAAGTGAAGAAATACATGGCAATGATGTCGACCTTACAAAAACCGATGAAAGAGGAGCCGCTATATCTCTACCTGGCAATCTCAGCGGTGGTGGTCAGCTCAGCACTTATTCAATCTGATGAGCTCGAACAACACCTAGTATATTACGCGAGCCACGCCATGCACGATGTCGAGTTGAGGTACTCGTCCATGGAAAAGCTAGCCTACGCCCTTGTCACTTCCTCACGAAAGTTGCGCCCATACTTCTTGGAACACCAGATAATAGTGCTGACGACCTTCCCTCTGAAGCAGATCATGCACTGGCCTGACACGTCCGAAAGAATGATCAAGTGGGTCATTGAGCTTGGATAGTTTTACATAACTTATGAACCAAGAACGACTATGAAAGGACAAGCCCTAACCGACTTCATTGCAGAGTTCACCCCGACGGTCGAGTCAGTCCCGGCAGAGGCCGAGCAATTGGACATGTATGTAGATAGGTCGTCAATAACTGGCCGAGCTGGTGCTGGGATAGTATTGGTCAGCCCCGAAAAGAAACCTTTCTGCTCGGCTGTACGTTTTCGATTTCCCTTAACTAATAATGAAACCGAGTATGAAGCTCTCCTAGCCGGTCTTGAAATAACTGCCTCAATGGGGATCAAGAATTTAAAATTCAGAGCGACTCCCAACTATTGTCGAATCAGATCAACGAGGAATACGAGAACAAGGAACCCATAATGGAATTATACCTAGAACATACTAAAGCGCGTCTATTGTTTTACATGTAATTGTTATGTTTTTCTCGTGTTCTTAATTAGGGTTTTATATTATTTTTAGTGGTTCTTGAGTCGTTTAGCTTTGTTTTCTAGGTTATTTTTCTTATTTTAGGGTTCTTCTTTTGATTTTATGTTTAATTGGGTTAAATGGCTTTAATTGATTTAAGGTTGGTGAAATTCTTGGGTTTTTAT
>BMAC01000064.1:301620-321014 GCA_014905375.1 Phtheirospermum japonicum | reverse complement strand
TTCGTGAAAAGATTGCAATGCTCTAAAAACTCTTTTGATTTCGCTCCCAAATTCGGTGCAAACTAGTGAGTAGCCTTGTGTGATTTATCGGCTTGATTGCATTTTTATGGAAATTGCATTGAGGAGGTTTGATTTTGCTCGTACATGATTGAATTCTAAAATGACCTCGAGGCACATATATCACCCTTGTTCCAGCCATATCTATATATTAAGCTACTTTAGAAAGTCCCAAATGAGCCCCCTTGAGTCTATGTCCCGTTTCTTGTTAGCCGAGCTCGATTTTATCTCTTGTATCTTCATAATTATGAGGTGAGAGAGTGTATGATTAGTTGACAAGAAATGTGAGGGAAATCGATTATGGGTTTTGAGTTTTGAGTTGCGTATACAAAATAAAAACAAAAAAATAATAATAATACTCCAACACAAATCACGAAAAGTGATAAAGCGTGCGTTCATGTGTAAAGCCCAGTTTAAAGGATAAGTTTAGTGAAAAGAAGAAAATTCAAAAAGCTTGTAAGTGTTGTGAAATAAAAGTCGGAAAAGAGTGAATGAACGAAAGGGTTTCGAACGAGAGTTTGGTAATTCGGGAAAGGAGAAGCAATTATAAGCTTCGGGTTTTAGAAGTTAGGATTTTATGTGTTATTGATCACGTTTGATCGTGTGTTAGCCACTATATCCATATACTCCATACCTTACCAAAGAGCCAACATTACAACCCAAAAGAAAGACCTATTTCGATTCTTGTTTGGTCATGTACAATGAGCAATTTTGAGTTTCTGATTTGTGAAATCTTGTCGAGGTGCATGCATTGTCCGACTCGAGTGTATACACGTCCCATATAACAAACACATGAGCGAATTGAGCGAACACCCTCAAATTTTCCTTTGAGAGGAAGCCATCGATTTGGCTTGCATTTGAAAAAGATTAATACGAGCAATGCTTGACGATAGATAGTCTATGTTGATAATCCCATCTTATCAAAAAGGATAAGCACAAGGATTTTTCTTTTCGCATAATGTTCATTGCATGTACATTCTCGATTATTTTCGTTGTTCAAGGACGAACAAACCGATAAGTGTGGGGTAGTTATTTTGCATGTAATTGTTGTGTTTTTCTCGTGTTCTTAATTAGGGTTTTATATTATTTTTAGTGGTTCTTGAGTCGTTTAGCTTTGTTTTCTAGGTTATTTTTCTTATTTTAGGGTTCTTCTTTTGATTTTATGTTTAATTGGGTTAAATGGCTTTAATTGATTTAAGGTTGGTGAAATTCTTGGGTTTTTATTTTGAAAATTCTCATTTAATAGGTGGTTTAATGATTTGAAATTAATCTAAGGTATGGAGGACAAAAATCAAGCCATCTCCTTGCCAAGGGCTTGCCAAAGTTGTGCCAAGAAGGAGCTCCCAAAGGGGAAAACATTCTGGATTGGTGGCCATCTCCCAGCCATCTCCCAGCCATCCCCTGCTCTCCTGCATGATGGCAAGGCAGCGCCTGCCATCTCCTAGCCATCACTGCGCCATCCCCTGCTCCCTGCATGATGGCATGGCAGCGCTGGCCATCTCCTAGCCATCACTGCGCCATATCCTGGCCATCTCCCAGCCATTCCAGCGCCACCCAGCTGCCAAGGCAACGCCCAGCAGCCATTTCTTGGCCGTTCTAGTGCCGTTCGCGCGCCATCTCAAGCCAGCACCCCCCACCCCACCCCCACCCCCCCCACCCCACTTGTATTTCAATTCTTTTTATAGTTTAGCTATTTTAATTGCTTTATTTTCGTTTTCCATTTATTTTCCAAACTTGAAACACTTTGATTCTCTCAATCGAATTGAATTCCGATAATACCAAGCCATGAACCCGTTGATATATTTCAACACCACTAAAACTCTTCCATATGCCACACACGCTTATGATTATGAGCCTTAAATTTCTCAAGATCAAACTTCTTCCTATTCGTACCGTGATTGTAGCCGTTGCGGAGTAATTAGGCATTGGGCGACTCACTGCCAAGTAATATTTGACGAAGAGCCACTGGATGATGATATTGCCATTCGGAACAATACGAGCTACGAGTCTTATGCTTCTTACGACCAATTTTCCTACTATCCTAGATGTGAAGAATACGAGCAAGATGATCAATTTTTGGCGCGGCAAGAGGATCAAGAAGCTGAGAACATTTGTCAACAAGGCGACATTGAGCAATTAAAGGAATATGACTTTTCTACGATTACGGAGAATATAGAGAGTGCGTGTGCTCAAATAATGTCTTCTTTAGAAGAATCATCGAATGAGGGGGGTGAGGTACCAATTCTTGATGTTGTGGAGCTCATCGTAGTGGGAGAGAATTCGAGCCCAACTACTTGTTTAGAAGATGAGTATAAAGAGGAAGTTTTGGAGAGTTTAGATGAGATCACTCCTCTTGTGCTTGATGATGAAGTGTTGGAGAGTGATGTAAGGATGTTGCCATTGGAGACCCCAGAGGTTGATGTAGTAATGAGTTTACTTGAGTTTTGCATAGATGAAGAAGACGTGGTGTCGAACTTGGAAGATGTGATTGTTGAGCCTCACGTCATGCCGTTGGAAATTCCGGTGGTTGATGAGAATTCAAGTTTAATCGATATATTTTAAGATGTTGAAGGGGATGATCCGATTTTAGAAGATGAATTTATTGCGCCTCACGTTATGCCACCCGAACCGTTGATGGATTTTAATTTTAAAGTGGTGGACGAATTAATCGAGAAGGATGCGACGGCCGAGTCTAATACTGAGCTACCCAAAGATTTAAACGATTTTGAGATGGAGATGGTGGACGAGATAGTTGAAGAGAATTCCAAGCCCCTATGCCCGAATTTAGTTCCCAGTATTTTTCAAAACTTAGAGGGGGATTTTAACAAAATGAAGGAACTTGGATTAGAGGATGATATATTCTTACGTTCGATGGATTTCCTCGTATTTCCAAAGTTTAAGGATCAGCATGTGCCCAACTTGGTTTTTGATATGTTTTTGGTGATAGATTATTCGCTTTTTCGACCGCCCAAGCGAGTTGATATTTTTTTTCTATGACTTACTTACCATGCTCGCCTTGTTGAATTAAATTGCCTACTCTTGCTCTTGTAGAATACTAAGGCGTGGCACGATCGTCTCCTTTTCTTGGATACGGGATAGCATCGTTCGTAGAAGGCGTCGAGCTTTCGACGTTAAACAAGCGCTTCTTGGGAGGCAACCCAAGTATTTAATTTCTTTTCTTTTTCCTTAGTATTACTTTTCTTTATTTTACTTTTCTGCTTATTTTTATCTACGTATGAGTTATTTGTTGTGGTGCATTGATGTGTTTGTTGATGTGCAGAAAATTGAAATATTCCGTAGAATCTGGGGACTTAGCGATAACTCCTTACCGCTAGGCATTACCGTTAGCTTCCCAGGCTTAACGGCGAAGTTCAACCGCTGAAACCACAAATTGCAGAGACTCTAACGGTTATACTAACGGTTTTATTCAAGACATTTTCATTCACGAGTTGGAGACGAAGGACGATTGCACAAGCGCTTTTTGGAGTAACTCGACTATTTTTGAGGGACGTTCCCTTACCTTTTTCCTCGTTTGATTTGATTTCCTTTATACTTATAGCAATTAGGAGATTGCCGGAGGTTGAGTATGATTTATATTTGAAAAATTGTGCAATTTGAAATTTTTTACGTGATTGATTGCTATTTATATGCTGAATTGTGTTTGTCTGGCTTGCCTGTCAAAGTTAACTAAGTATGATTTGATGTTCTTGTCTTTGAGCATGTATAGTGCATAAATGTTTTAAAAATTATTATTTATTTTAAAATGGTACTTGGACGTAATTGGTTTGGCAAAACCTTAAAAGCAGCGTCAATTCAAAAAATTTTCATGCAAAAATCTTGTGAGTAGCCAGAGTGTTATCATCATTGCATGTACTTGAGTGAGTTCTGTTTTGAAGTTTCTTTGAAATCGCTGTGTGTAGTTAGCTTTGAACATGACGTTAAGGCACAGAAAAAACCTATTTCCGGCTATAAATTTTGAATGAGCCACTCATAGCCAAATAATCCATTTCTATTAGCCATGATTGTTTATGAGTCGACTCCTACGATCATTAAAAGCGTGGGGTTGGAGTTAGTTTTTTTTATTGGTTATTTGTGTTTGGAGATTTTACCAGGGATTTATAAAAATTTTGTAATTAAGGACCATCCTTCAATAAAAAAAATAAAAAAGAAAAGAAAAGACCCCATAAAAGAAAAAAAAAGGGGATAAAATAAAAGGAAAAAATAAGAAGGATGGTGAATCATATCGAGTTGTTGCCTATGTTTATAAAGGCTTGTGTTTATTGTTTATTTTCTTAAAGCCTAATGTTTAAGAGGCAATGAGTTATGTTGTAAGATAAGCGTATTATAAGCTTCTATATTTTTAAGTGGTTTGAGCAAAAGTCGGTTTTGGGTTACGAGTTGAGAAATAGCCTAGTTTAAAGTCTACGTTATGAGTGTTTAGTGAGTGAGTTTTTTTTTTTTTTTTAATGAGGTGAAGCAAATTGCTTTGTGATTAGATTAGTTTGGTGAGTTATTAATCACGTTAGATCATGAGTTAGTCACACGACTTATATATTCCATACCCGTCCAAAGAGCCTTACATTACAACCCGAAAAGAACTTTTTCCGATTCTTTGTTGATAACACACTTAATATGCGATTGAGAAGAAATTGATTTTCAGTTCTTGTTTATTGTGTTTGCATTTGTAAGACTTGAGTGTAAACACGTCCCAATAAAAAAAAATCTCGAATGCTTTGAGCGTACACCCATATATATTACCCTTTGTGAGGATGCATGATTGTGTTTTTGGAGTGACAATGTAATAAGGGTGGAGTGTTTGAAGTTGCGTTGCATGTATCTATATTTTCAAAATTATTTATGTAGCACGACATGACTCATTGCATGCAGTAATTTTCATTCTTGTTAGTCTTTGAAACTATTGTTTGTTCAAGGACGAATAAACCAATAAAGCGTGGGGTAGTTGATTAGCACTAATTTGTCTTGATTTTAGTTAGTATTTTAGTTCGTTTTTGTTATTGATTTCGGTGAAAGTTGGATAGATTGAGCATATTTTTGTATTTTCTTATCTCCAACTTATTTTATATTATTTTAATTATAATTAATTAATTTTATGTTTATTTTAGGTATTTTGAAGATTTTTGGTTTGGACATAATCAAGGATGGGTCTAAGTTTCAGCGAAAACGGGCCTCGATTTGAGGTATTTAAGTTGACACTGGTTATGCTAATTGACACTGGGTTACCCAATGTTGACTATCTGTTGACTGGTAGTCGGAGAAGTTAGCGGTAGCACCTAGCGGTAACCGTAACCGCTAGAGCTACCGTTAGCGGCCCAGAATCCTATTATTGGGAGGTTTCTTGTGCTCCAAATCTTTGTAATCCTATATATACCTTACCATACTTCTTCAAAGTATATTTGGACATTTTTTAGGGTATTCCTAGGGTTTTCCAAGCCCTAGGATTGCTCCAATTCTCTTGATACTTCTCCATATTTCTTAGTTTTAAATTTCTAGTTTTTAGATAAAGTAGATTAGTTCTTAGGTAATCTAGATTCAATATTTCTTCAACCAAACGTTGTCAATTCGTCTTCGTTAATTAGTAAGTAATTATTTCTTTCGCTCTTTAATTTAGTTGCATGTCTTCAATTAGTTTAATTAATATAATTGATATTAAAATCTTTTTTTTATTTTCATGACGAATTGTGATTTTGATTGTGTTGGGATTGAGATATTGATTATGTTGATAATTATTTGATACAGCTAATGGGCTTAGAGCCTAGATTCATTGTGAACCATTAATTGGGTTATTCTAAGAGATCATGGAGACGAATCGAAGCTCTAGAACCCTAGGTTTCTTAAATTGTTTTAAAAATCTTTTAATTAATAATAATTTCTAGATTTAATTGTTCTTAGTTAAATTAATCATTGGTTTTAGATAATTAATTCTTAGATTAAATAATCTTTAATTTAAATTAATTAAGTCTTAGTTTAGATAATACTTAGAATTAATTTAGTTTAATTAATCCTTAGATCTTAAAATTCTCAAACAAATATTGGACTGTGTGTTTTTCTTTAATTTCTTATTCGTGAAATGAAAACGCAAAACAAACTTCAGAATCTAGTTTTCCTCTGAGATCGACACGAGTCAACTTACCCACCTACAAGTGATCCCGTTCTCTTGCGGGTGAACTTTTTAAAATTGACAACTTTAAATAAAGATAGGTGCGAAAAAGTTTGAATCACTATAATACTTACATATACTAAATAATTTCATTTTTCAATGCATATACTAAAAGACGATGACAGCTATAAATATCTCGTAAAAGAATGGCAATGATGTTGGGGAGTCACAAATGTTGCGCCTTTAACATCAAAAATTGTTGAGGCTCTACAGGCAAGGTTTTAATGTGGTGATGACTTCAAACGCGACTTTGTCATGTTTGTTGTCACCACCATGTTCAAGTCAATGGATCAAAAGGCAAATTATAAGATCCTGAAATGCCTTCAAGATATGAACAAGATCAAGAATCTCAACTCGTGCAATTTCATGATCCACTGCCTGATTTCGGCAATTGAATAGTGAAAGACAAGCACAACCTTGAATAAGTTTTTCGCAGGACCTACAATTTTCTTGTTGGTAAGAATATGTGAATTACTACTGTATAATTGACTGGTGGTGGTGGTACTCATCAAATCTAGTAGCTCAGTTGCGGCAGCGACTTGGTTGGAGGGGACTGTATGGGCGACGAGCGGGGGTGACTGAACGGACGGGGCTGAATGGTGCCTCTTTTTTTTCTTGCTTCTGCCTTTTTTTTGTTTGTTTCTATGAAGTAGGGGGCAATTCTATTGCTAATTTTAAGGTTGGGACCGAGGGAAAGAAGTCCCCTCGGAAAACTGAGGAGATTTAATTCCTCTCAGAATTCTATTTCTTCATCATCAATCAAGTCACTGTTCACGACCCATAACTCCCATCGGTGTTTTGAATTAAATATAAATTAAAAAAAGAGAAAAATATATAATTGCATATAAAAATTATATTCTATTATTTTAGGTATGTGGGATGATTTGGTCCAGGTTTTAATTTACTTTTCTATTCTTTGTGAATGAGGATTGGATTGATGATAAAATAGAATCACTACAAGATAAAGTGTGTTTTTCGTCACTAAAAATAAAAGGTGATGAAATTTGAGCGTCACATAGTGGTTTGACCGTCATGTTAGGTGAAAGTGACAATTTTTTTGCAACCATCACTAAATGTTAGCTTTTGATGATGCTGGTGAACAATATCATCATATGTTATACTATTTGGTGACAACTAATTCATCACTTATGTACTCAAAATTTTGTCATCTAAAGGTGCGTATTGTCACCGTATGTTATCGTTTTAATTGACAAAGTCTTATTTTGTCATCACAATATTTGACTTTCAGTGATAAACATATTTATAGTGACAATATTCTTTGACTTATAATGACGCACCGATTGTCACTTGCATTAAATATTTTTCAAATATAATATAATTCATCATGAAAGATCTGTTTTATTGTGAAGAAATATTGGTCGTCAATGAATAACTATATATACAATGATAAAACAATGTGTCAACATTAGTATGAAAGGTGATTACATGTTATGTCATGAAAAAAATAGCAATTTATGACAAATATTATAATCATCATGAAAGATATATGTTCGATGATGATTTAAGGGAACATATAGTGATAAAATAAATTTTCATTAGATGAGTTTATATGGTGACGTGTCAATCATCACAAACGAGTTATTTTAAGTGACAAATATGTAACCATTATATGATGGTACAAGTTGTAATATTAACTCATAGGAAAAGTGCCATTTTTAAAAAATAAATAAATAATAATTTATTCATTTTAAGTTTATAATTTATTATAACATTTTAACCAGCATCCAAATTTACAATTCACAAGATGTTCTAAGAAACAACATACAAAATATATTTTCTAATATATATCTATTCTAAATAGAAAATGTACAATGTTATAAATAAAGTTATTCCCTAAACTAAAACGCAAACAAAAAAAATTGTATTCTTCGTTCAAATGTAGTTGAGAACGTAGTTGAGAACGCAAATGCCACCCAAATTCACCTTCCGTTTTTTATCATTCGGCATGAACCTGAAATGATTTCAACAAACAACTTTAAAAGTTTAAATGTTTAAGACCAAGTATAATCAATATTTAAAATTAATAATTGCTACACAATAGTCATTCACTTTATGTTCAGGAGAAAAATAAAATGAACTTCGGAGCCTTTTAAAGAACTAGAGTAATTACTTTTATGTGCACTCGCTACACTTTGCATAACTCATGAAATAGATCTCAACATTTCAAGTAATAAACCACAATCACATCCGAAGTTTATCTACATCAATATAAGCAGAAAACCCACAAATCTAATTTGTACGAATCGAAGAGCAAAAAAAAAGCAGATACAGTAAGGGTTGTTATACTTGTATCAATTTTGAGGGGGAAAAAAAAGAAAAATAACACACAACCATATATATGTAGTTCACCATTTGACATTAACTGTATTTCTAGTCAAGTCAAGAAACTTATCAAGAAAACACATACCTATCAGTGCTAACACACATACTTGTGCATGAGGATATAAAAACTAACAAATAATCACCACCGAGCAAGTTTAGTCATCTCGAAAGGCATAACGATGTTGACCGAGTGTTTTTCACCTCCGACTTTTCCTAAGGCTGTTTTCTTCAATAATTTTGTGTTTTTGTTCTTCGAGTCATCATGAGCAGTATCTTTAGGTGTCTCAAAGCCCCACTCTTGCAATATGAACGAATAAAGGTGGGATAAGTGACCGAGAAAACTATTTTGTAAAAAACTATAAAAGGATTAAAAGAATTATTGAGCATGATAAATTTAACACAATCCAGAGTCAAAATCCATAATATTAAACCTCATCATACCTATATAAATTTTAAAGTTCAACATTGAAATTGTAGCATCCCATTTTTCTATTTAAGTTTCTAAATGATCTATAACACAATAATTTGCATGTTAAAGTATGTAAATACATATATAAATATTATCTTAATATAATAAAAATAAATAAATAAATAAACTCTCACCTTCGAGCACATCAAATAAAATAGATAAAATATAACTTATCAAATCCAAGTTTTTAAGACAATTACAAGTTTATGTCGTCATACGCAGCGTCGATAATTTAGCCGTAACTTTCTAAGAACAATTGATAAAAATATGATACATGAGGCGATAGAAAGCTAATACATCAAGCTACAAATATTTTGAAGATACCAAAATCCAAAAAGCAGATTACGAGGATAAAATCAGCACAAAATGAAAAAGCAATGCTGCAAAAAACTGGACAGCGCAGCAATCATATTTTAAGCATAACTTCTATTAGAACATAGGTATTTAGATAATTATTGTGGATACGGAAAGCTAAGACTCATATATACAACAAGTTTGAATATAGTAATACAAAAATATAAATTAATATGGTGAAACTGGCTTATGAACAGACTGTTCGAAACACGACAGTCAGTAACAGTCGACAAAATAACCATCACAAGTTCCACATACAATTTCATAACATCACCTACTAAAAACCTAGCACACACCATATGACACCAGACTACAAACCCATGAATTATCCAACTATTTCACAAATCAGTTAACTTTTGAAATTCTAACAGATCACATAAACTCTAAAGTCAACATATTAAGGAATCGAACACATCAAGTACCAAAACATAGATTTGTCATAAGTAAAATCCTCAAACATGCCAGATTAGAAAATTTTACTCATCATTAGTTCAAATTCCTAGGAAACCGACTTCCAAACCAATCAAAAAATAAACTATTATCACCAAAAACTCGCCGAGTCAGCCGAGAAACTCAGTCGAGTCAAACCTTACCAACCAATTACCATCATTGAGAAATGAAAACACCTACCCGATCCATATTACATCCATATTGTTTACCGGCAATTGTCGAAAACGCGAGAAGAACCCAGAATTCCACCTTCACCATAATGTCAAACCCAAGCTACTGTCTACCACCAAACCTATGATGACCAAAGGCCAGCATTCCCAAAACAGAATCTGCGACCTGAAAATCTTGATAAGAACCCCAAATCATCATGAACCCCTCAGCCCCCTTTCGAACCTCAGCTTCGCCTTTTCGGTCAAGCCATCAATCCTAAACCATTAATGACCCACTCAAAATTGATTCCCAAAACTGCGAACTCGTAGCCACATCATGAAGCTAGTCCGGCCCCAAAGCCCAATTCAAAGAACTCAAGTTTAACCCAGAACAGCTTTTTGTCTCCATTTGCCCTATCGGGAGATGTAGAATCTAGCCTAGCCATCCCCTCTGTTGTGGTTGCTCGCTGCTTGGTACCCTCTGTTCGGTCGCAAACGAAAGTGTTGTCGGTCATCGAACGTAGTTTCTTTGGCCCAGACAGCAACAATTGCGTCCGTAATTAGCCAAACTATTGCGGCAGCCTTCTCCAGCCTGTTCCAGCAACTGTCCCTGCGGCTCAGCCCAAAAGGCAGCAGTTCCTCTCGGCCCGTTAACAGCCTTTACTTCAGCCGTCGTGCGTACTCGGCCCGACAGCAATCCTTGATCCAGATTTCTTTAAATTTAATAACAACAGAGAACCAATTAATTACACAAAGCAAATAGACTAGGAGAAATGATAGAAAAATGAAATTCGGAGAACCCCCTTTTGTGAACTGAGATGCCGCTGCTCAATACTGATTCCATCTAGATTGGAAGGCAAGACTCCACAGTTATATCGGCTCAGGGACCCGAGTTTGGTCCGATTGGGTCAGCAAACTGGCGACACGGAGACACTGTCGGGATGAAGCCCACCTTTGCAACACCATCTGGATTTCCACCGTCGGCGACGAAATCCAACGCTCACAGAGAACAGGGACGGAAACTCTAATTTCACACAGTGGCCGAGAACAAGTCGGAAGCAAAGAGGGGGAAAAGATTGTTGTGTCCATCTCAAGGAAAGGAATGGCCAATATAAACCCGTTTGGAGGCGTAGGGTTCGGAGAAATGAAAACCACCAAGAGATGTCAAAGTGAAACCAAGCCAAAGAGATAGGGGCGGAAATAACAAAGCAACGGTAGGCAGACGGGGTCAAAGAACTAGATCATGGGCTTTATTGTCTTTCCAGACGGGCCGGCTTGCTGGGCTTTTTTTGTGGGCTTGGAAAAACAATGTGGGCTGCCCTTCTAATTAATTTCATTTGGGCGAACACCACATTCTCCACCTCGACCCAAATTCTACGTGTCGATTGGCTTGCTGCTAGGATCCAAATATGATTCTCATCATCGCCGTCTCGGTACCTGCACAAATAGAAAATCTCAATGGGAAAGTTAGAACAGATACCAAGAAAAGAAAAACAAAAGAAATTGCGTATTTAACAAATTCGCCTTACCTCCCACTTACTGTCGCGGCCTAATCGGCCGTGTCGAAGTTCAAGATGTTCAAACACGTTCGTAATTTGCTCGCGGGCAAACACTTGGTGTTCATATCGGCAGGGTTATACTCAGACGGTATTTTCTCAAGATCGATAACACGGTCAGCAACAATGTCACGAATAAAATATAAACGTACATCTAAATGCTTAGTACGATCATGAAAAATAGGATTTTTTCACAATTAAATCGCAGCTTGATTGTCGGAAAATAACACAACATTTCCATCCAAAACACCAATTTCAGATAATAGACCCTTTAACCAAATAGCCTCTTTAAAAGACTCAGTTATCGCAACATATTCAGCTTCAGTAGTAGACAACGTAATAGTAGGTTGTAACTGAGACTTCCAACTAATACAAGAGCCACACAAAGTAAACACATATTAAATTTTGGATTTTCGATTATCTCTATCATTAGCATAATTCGAGTCAACATAACCTTTAAGCAAAACACCATCAGCCGACTTACAAAAACTCAACCCATAACTCATAGAGAATTTCAAATAATGCAAAAGCCATTTCAAAGCCTCCCAATGGAGTCTACCAGGATTTAGACATGTATTTACTCAAGCAACTAACAACATAACTAATATCGGTCCTAGTACTAACCATGAGATACATCACAGAACCAATAGCATTTGAATATGGCACGTTTTTCATAGCATCGATTTCAGTTTCATTCTTGGGGGACTGAGACTTACTTAACACAATATTCGGAGTAAGCGGAACCTCAGTAGGATCCGCATCAGTCATGAAAAACTTTTTCAAAATCTTTTCAACATAGGAAATTTGGTTTAAGAAAATCGAACAATTTTTCCTATCTCTAACAATGTTCATGCCTAAAATACATTTAACATCTCCAAGTATTTTCATATCAAACATATCACATAGACACTTTTGAACATGCTCAACAGACTTGATGCAAGGACTCACAAGTAACATATCATCAACATAAATGAGAAAGAAAATAGGAACATTAGCAGATTCTTTAAAGTACAAGCAATGATCATACGAGCTACGTTTAAACTTTAAAGAAAGCATACAAGTATCAAACTTTTTTTTCCACTTTAAAGTACAACGATTTTTTAAGCAAGCAAACAAAATCAGGATTTGATTTATTAATAAAACCTTTCGGTTGCTTCATAAAAATTTTCTCATCTAATTCACCATGCAAGAAAGCAATTTTAACATCCATTTGTTTCAACTCCCAATCAAAATGAGCAACTAATGCAAGCATAATACGCACAGTGGTGAATTTAACAAACGGTGCAAAAATTTCCATATAATCTACCCCCTCCTTTTAAGTAAACCTCTTAGAAACGAGTCTAGCCTTAAATCTAACCCCCTCATTCTCATGCTTGACCTTATACAACCACTTACAATCAACAACATGACAATCATCAGGTGTAGGCACAAGGATCCACGTTGGTTAACATGCAAAGAGTTCATTTCATCATTCATAGCATTTAACCATGCACGAGAATTAACAAATTTCAAGGCTTCATGATATGTTTTTGATTCACTACTATCAATAGAATCAAACACACTAAAAGCATACGAAGTCAGATGATAATCACGTAAAAGCACAAATTTGGAACGAGTTGTTTTCTCCCTATCTCTGGCAAGTTGATAATCATCTAACACATGCGAATCATGCATATTCTCAACATTTTCATAATGCACATCAAGTGTTTGAACATTTTCAGCAGGTAAATCATTAGAAACATCATCAATAACATCAATAGGCATATTATCGGTTTTAACAGGCATATCATGCGAATCATCAAAGTTACTAACATGCATATGCTCCACCTCACTTGGAGTCGAGATAGGTTCATTAACAACAGGCACAAAAGTATATAAACATGGAAATCCAAACTCATTAAAAATTGCATCACGGCTAATAATTACTTTAAAGCCCGGTTCACTCCTAAGACAAAACCTATAACCCTTAACACTCTCCGGATAACCAAAGAAAACATATTTCACAGAATGAGGTTCAAGCTTATCATGTTTTTGATGAACAAACGCAGCACAACCAAAAATACACAAGTTAGAATAATCAACCTGTTTTCCACTCCAAACAGACTCGAGACATCTACCATTCAAAGGCACGGAGGGGGACCTATTAACCAAATATGCAGCCTTTAATAAGGCCTCGCCTCAAAACTTCTTTGAAAGACCAGAAGTAAAAAGCATACATCTAACTCTTTCGAGTAGTGTACGGTTCATTCGTTCCGCAACCCCATTTTTCTGCGGGGTATATGGAATTGTCCGATGCCTTTGGATGCCAGATTCGGCATAAAACATATCAAACACGTTATTACAAAATTCAAGTCCATTATTAGTCCTAAGAAATTTGATCCGTTTACCAGTTTGATTTTCAATCAAGATTTTCCAAGTTTTAAACCTTTCGAAAACATCAGACTTATTTTTCAAAAGAAACACAAAGGCTTTTGTTGAAAAATTATCAATCACAGACAGAAAATATCGATTACCACCTTGTGTGGGAGCTTTAGTCGGACCCCACACATCAGAATGCACATACCTAAGAATATCACAATTGGCAGAAGTTTTCGGGGAAGGGGAAAGAGGGAATTGAACACGTTGTTGTTTGCCATACACACAAGTATCACAAAAAGGCATATCAGAGACTTTATCCTTACTAAAACACCCACGTTTATGCAAAATTTCTAAACCTTTACTACTCATGTGTCCAAGGTGTTTATGCCATAAAAAAGTATGATCAGCAAGCACATAGTTCGCATAATTTGGCATGGATTCACATTCAGCAGTGCAAACATATAGATTTCACCGCTTTTCAGCTTTGAAAACAACAAGAGAACCCTTCATGATTTTCATAACACCATTCCCCCACCTACCTTCTAACCCATCATTCTCAAGTGTAGCACGCGATATTAGGTTATGACATAAATCAGGCACATGACGCATATTATTAAGCGTTAAAGCATAACTAGAATCAAATTGTAAACAAACATCACCCAAACCAACAACATTGCATACTTTCTCATTCGCCATAGAAACATGCCCATGCTCAGCTTCTTTGTAATTTGAAAACAGATGTTTATGAGGAGACATATGAAACGTGCATGCAGAATCAACAAGACACTCATTATCACATAGATTAGAATGCACAGAGTTAACATTATCATGCATTTCATCAGACTCAATAACCATATAAACCTCACCCATATTCTCATTACAAGACACCATATTCGCATGATCAGATTGTTGTGTTTGTTTTTCTTGGGACATTCTTTAATAAAGTGATTAGGATTACCACAGTTATAACACTTGCGACCACTTGGACGAGATTTAGACCTACTCTTGCCTTTGCCTTTCTTTTTAGAATTTTTTTGTTTATTTTGATTAGTGGAGGTCTGAGGGTTTTGAAAATAATTTCTTGACCTACCTCTAAAAGAATTAACCTCGCCATGGCTATTACTTCCCTTATTAGCTTTTAGATCTAATTCTTTACTTTTTAAACCATTTATTACCGTGTTAAGACTTACCTGATATCTTCTATATTTAATAGCAGATTTCACGTCATTATAAGAATCAGGAATAACATTTAAAAGCACAATAGGGGAATAATCGTCAATGTGTTTGTCACCAGTTTGTTTTATGTCCAAAAAAAGTTTTGTAAAAACTTCAAGATTATTATCGATATCTTTTGACAAATCGAGTTTAAATCTAAAACACTTTTCAAGTAAAAACAATTTACTCGGCAAAGACGTTTCGGTATAAAGCTCTTCCAATTTGTCCCAAAGTTCTTTCGCAGAATCAAGTTTACCACATTTGCGTAACACAGAGTCAGAAAAATTGAAAATAATAGACGAATATGCAAATTCTTAAAGTTCGGCTTTTTTCTCGGGTGTAGTACTCGGAGTAAAAGAAGAATCAATCACTTTGAAAACTTTTTGTTGAACAAAAATTTCTTTCATTTTTTGTTGCCAGATTTGAAAATCACCTTTTCCATCAAACGCTTCCAAGTTAAAAGACGAAATAGACGTCATTTTTAAAACACGAAAGTTTTTGAAAAAATGACACAAGAAAACACGAAGTTTCAAATAAAATGCACAAAGCACAATAACGAGGCAATCATAGATATCAATCGATAACATGCACAAAGTAAATTACGAACCAATCAATAAAACAAAAAAACGAGATATGATAAATGGCACGTAATCAACATGATAATATGACAGAATAATTCAACAAAATAATTCAATGAAAATAAATCAGCGGCAGCAGGATAAAAACAACGAAAGCACAGAGCAATCACGTTCGATGAATCCTAGAAACTACCAGCTAGATCCCAAGAAATTAAAACTCGCTACAAGCGATATTTACTCTAAGAAACGTAAAAAAAAACAGAGAGGTTCAGCCTCTTTACCAGAGCGGGATCCCAGGTAGGGACCCCAATCCACCGGAGCGGTGGACGACGAGTGCTCTGATACCACTGTTGTGGTTGCTCGCCGCCCGGTGCTCGCTGTTCGGTCGCAAAGAGAAGCATTGTCGGTCGTCGAACGTTGTTTCTTCGGCCCGAACAGCAACAATTACGTCCATAATTAGCCAAACTGTTGCGGCAACCTTCTCCAGCCTGTTCCAGCAATTGTCCCTGTGGCTCAACCCTAAAGGCAGCAGTTCCTCTCGGCACGTTCACAGCCTTTACTTCAGCCTCCGTGCGTACTCGGCCCGAACAACAATCTTTGATCCAAATTTCTGTAAATTTAATAACAAAGAGAACCAATTAATTGCACAAAGCAAATGGACTGGAAGAAATGACAGGAAAATGAAATTCGGAGAACCCCCTTTTGTGAACCAAGATGCCGCTGCTAAATACTGATTCCATCCAGATTCGAATGCAAGACTTCATAGTTATATCGGCTCAGGGATCCGAGTTTAGTCCGATTGGGTTAGTAAACCGGCGACACTGAGACACCGTCGGGACGAAGCCCAGCTTTGCGACACCGTCTAGATTTCTACCATCGGCGATGAAATCCAACGCTAACAGAGAACAGGGACATAAACTCTAATTTCACACAGTGGCCGAGAACAAGTCGTAAGCAAAGAGGGGGAAAAGATTGTTGTGTCCATCTCAAGGAAAGAAATGGCCAATATAAACCCGTTTGGAGGCGTAGGGTTCAGAGAAATGAAAACCACCAAGAGCTGTCAAAGTGAAACCAAGCCAAAGAGATAGGGGCGGAAATAACAAAGCAATGGTAGACAGACGGGGTCAAAGAACTAAGTCATGGGCTTTGTTGTCTTCCTGGACGGGCCGGCTTGCTGGGCTTTTGTTGTGGGCTTGGCAAAACAATGTGGGCTGCCCTTCTAATTAATTTCATTTGGGCAAACACCACACCCTCCTTGTTAGTTCGCTAGAGCCATTTTCGGCTACCTACTCGCTGTCAATCTGCCGTTGTAGCTTAAAGGCCCTCCACGAATTATTGTTGACTCCGCCCATCCGCCGTGCTGCAGTCCACCCTCTATTGAGCCCACCAGGCGATGACTGCTCACCTAAGTCTCGGGTTTGCCACAGTAGTGTGCGTGTTGGAGGGGAGAAAAATTGAGGCCGATGGTAATGAAGGAGAAACCATTTTTCTAATTGAGATTTTGATTTCTTCAACTTCGGGGAGGAGTTGCGTTTGATTTATTTTATAATATTTAATATTTTTTATTTTCCTTAGATATGATGTAATTATTTAGACTAAGTATAATTCAAATAAATATTAAAGAATTATTTTGAATTAAAACATTATTTATTTGTTTTATTGTCTTATAATATTTAAAATATTATTTTATTTTATATTACTCAGTTTTATTAGTTAATTATTTAAGATTTAATTATAATTTAATTTCAGTTTTTTTAGATATATTTTATATTATTTTAATAATTTCTCTGGTTTTCTCTGGTTCTAAATTAAATATGATCTTTATGTGACTTCATAACTTTTTTTAATTATATTATAATACCATATGTTTTAATCCTACTACATTTATTTTTATATTATTGTAAAAAAGAATCCAAATTTTCATGATTTTTAATCATTTTTATTTTTGTTGAATTATTCATAGTTAAATTATGAATTCTAATATTCATATAAATAACTTTATAACTTCATTTATTTATTATTTTTAATATTTAATATAAGCTTTTATTTATGATAGATTTCTTATATAATTTATTTATACAATCTATTATTTATTTTAACTGTTTTGATATTTTGAGTATAGGTTAATTATGTAATTATAGAATTAAAGTAATATAAATATATTCTTTAATAGGAGTAAATATAACACACACATAAGAGCATATGAAGTAGCTCTACGCAATTTAAACATCTCACTCGGTAAGACCAACAAAATTCATGCAGAAGCATCTGTTTTTATGAGTGTTCTTTAACAAGTTTTTTCGAATCCTTTCATTCACTAGACTTACGGTGTTCTTTAACATAATTCCACGAGATGTCCTCAACTTGAAATTCTATATTCAAAAGAATTTCGGTATACTCAATTTATAGTAGAGTCTTGTGAATTACGTTAAATGATGGATTTCAATGGAATTCTATTAAATCTTAAGTTAAAAATAAACTTACACAATTTCTACCAAAATCTTGCTTCTTATCCTTAGAATCTTATGTAATTCACTTTTTTTTAATTCCTATTAAAATTTACATAATATATATTTACACCTGTCTCTTATACACATCTAGATGTGTATAAGAGACAGGGCTAAGGGCGGATGCCCCTGAAAATTCCTGACCTGATTGTCAGATGAAGCCAGGATTGGCTAAGGGCCGATGCCCAGGAAAGTTCCTGACCTGATTGTCAGTTTAAGCCAGGATTGGCTAAGGGCGGATGCCCCTGAAAATTCCTGACCTGATTGTCAGATGAAGCCAGGATTGGCTAAGGGCCGATGCCCAGGAAAATATATATATATATATATATATATATATATATATAATATATATATATGCATGTGCGTGTGTGTAAATATATATTATGTAAATTTTAATAGGAATTAAAAAAAAGTGAATTACATAAGATTCTAAGGATAAGAAGCAAGATTTTGGTAGAAATTGTGTAAGTTTATTTTTAACTTAAGATTTAATAGAATTCCATTGAAATCCATCATTTAACGTAATTCACAAGACTCTACTATAAATTGAGTATACCGAAATTCTTTTGAATATAGAATTTCAAGTTGAGGACATCTCGTGGAATTATGTTAAAGAACACCGTAAGTCTAGTGGAATGAAAGGATTCGAAAAAAACTTGTTAAAGAACACTCATAAAAACAGATGCTTCTGCATGAATTTTGTTGGTCTTACCGAGTGAGATGTTTAAATTGCGTAGAGCTACTTCATATGCTCTTATGTGTGTGTTATATTTACTCCTATTAAAGAATATATTTATATTACTTTAATTCTATAATTACATAATTAACCTATACTCAAAATATCAAACAGTTAAAATAAATAATAGATTGTATAAATAAATTATATAAGAAATCTATCATAAATAAAAGCTTATATTAAATATAAAAATAATAAATAAATGAAGTTATAAAGTTATTTATATGAATATTAGAATTCATAATTTAACTATGAATAATTCAACAAAAATAAAAATGATTAAAAATCATGAAAATTTGGATTCTTTTTTACAATAATATAAAAATAAATGTAGTAGGATTAAAACATATGGTATTATAATATAATTAAAAAAAGTTATGAAGTCACATAAAGATCATATTTAATTTAGAACCAGAGAAAACCAGAGAAATTATTAAATAATAA